>PVJL010005745.1:26772-43854 GCA_004026885.1 Lyroderma lyra | reverse complement strand
TAAAAAAAAAAAAGTCCCTCTAACATTCCTTGTACTACTGGTTTGGTCATGATGAACTCCTTTAGCTTTTTCTTATCTGAGAAGCTCTTTATTTGTCCTTCAATTTTGAATACTAGCCTTGTGGGATACATTATTCTTGGTGTAGATTCTTGGTTTTCATCACACTGAATATTTTCTGCCAATCCCTTCTGGCCTGTAAACTTTCTGGTGAGAAATCTGCCGAGAGTCAAATGGGTGTCCCCTTACAAGTTACTACCTTCATTTCTCTTGATGCTTTTAGAATTTTCTCTTTTTTAACCTTTCACCATTTTAATTATAATGTGTCTCAGTGTGTTCCTGTTTAGGATAATCTTGTTTAGGACTCTCTGTGCCTCCTGGGCTTGTATGTCTATTTCCTTTGCCAAGTTAGGAAGTTTTTCTGTCATTATTTCTTCAAATAATTTCTTGATCCCTTGCTTTTCCTCTGTCCCTTCTGGTAGGACTATGGCATAAATGTTGTTATGCTTAATATTGCACCCACAAAATCTCAAACCACTCTCATTTTGGGGGATTCTTGTTTCTATTTGTTTTTCTGATTAGGTGTTTTCTGCTGGATTTTCTTGCAAATCACTGCTTTGCTCTTCTACTTCATCTAGTTCGGTGACTCTTTATTTCCGTTAATGTAATCATTGTTTCTCTCTGGTCTTTTATAAATGACTTGTATATTTTACTTTATGCTTGCTATCTCTCTGCTGAAGTTATCATGTAGTTCTCTAAGCACCATTATAATCATTTTTATAAACTTTGAGCTCTGTTTCTGATGGGTCAACTGTCCCCATCTCTTTTACTTTTTTCGTCAGTTGTTTGGATTTATTTTGATCTCCCTTTCTCTGGTTTCTCATTCTGACAGCCTCTCTGGATTCTCACTGCTTCAGTTTCTTTGGTGTTCACTGCTGATACTGGGCAAGCATAGGTCTGTGGGAGAGGGGCATTTGAAGGTAGTTTGGGTGTAATTACACCTTATGTTCTCAGTTTGTCCTGTGGATTCTGCCCTGAAACTTGGGGCCAGCTGTCCTGTATGCTGGTCTTTCAGATGGTGCTGGTTGTGGGCTAATAAATGCAGGTGTAGCCCCCTCTCTCCTCCTCCTTCCCAGGAAGTGGTTGCACTGCAGCACCTCACTGCCCCATCACTTCCCTTCCAGAGTGAAGTCCAGCTGCTATACCTCCTTAATGTAACAAGCAGGTTTCTTAGCTGTGATTCTGTGTTGTGTGGAGAGTCGTTAGCTGAGTTACAGGTGTTTTATTAGTTGTAATCTCTAGAGGAGTTTTTCAGAGGTCCCTCTCACACTGCCATTTTCTTGCTCCTCTGTTAGCTATATTTTAATCAAAATCTTAAAAAATAAAACAAAACGCACCACTACTTCAAAATACACGTAGTAGCAAGTAACTACTGGCATACACTTAGTCTCTGTCATTAGGTTTCTCTTTAATAGGCATTACAATACTGAGATAAAATAATGAACATACGGAATATGTCTAAATATCTGCATCTCTTATTTTATTTTTTTCACCTCAAATAATAATATGAAGTAGGGGATTTGGAGAAAACACACAATTAAAACTTAGAGTTGCTTTAAATAGTTAAAATATTCTTCATCTTAAAAAGTTGAATTCTATTCTATATTAAGAACTAATCCCTAATAGAAAAGCTGATAGATAAGTTAAATCTAAACTAGAAAATTGCTTTTTGGGTGATCCTTCACATTTCTCTAAAAGTCAATGTATACTAAAAACTTAAAAAAATCTTTTGATGCATATAATTACAGATCACACCAATTTCCATTATTTTAGCTTAATTATTTTGATCATCTCATTCAGTTTATAATTTTTTCTTGGTTCTTTATGCGGCAGGCAAATTTTTATTGTGTCCTAGTTTTTCTGTCTATTATATTAGGAGTCTCTGGGTCCTATTCAAATTCTCCATTTTAAAAGACAGTCATACTGCCCAGGCTAACTGACAAGACCTGGGTAATTCCGTGGGCTGTGGCTCCAATGACAATTAAATTTAAAGTCCTTGTGATGTTATTTTGGTCTGATTGATTTGTCTAGGGATACTGGTAACTCCATTGATCCCTGCTGATGCTGGTTGAGGATGCAGAAGGAGCCCCCAGACCGGAAAACATGGGGCTTCTGCATGTGGAAGGGATCTCAGGCCTTTTGGGACAAAGATCCTTTTTAAGGTCAGGGTTTTTTTCTGACATTGTAGACCCACTGGGACTGCCTGGCTGCCCCTTGTCCTTAGGAAGGGGAGGGAAGTGTTAGGTTAAGCCTGAACATTTCCCTGAGTGTGTAGCTGCTTATTGTGGCTGAATCTGCTGCTCTCTGGCTGCTCACCTGCCTGATGTGTGCAGGTAGTGGAAAGAATTTCTGCCCTTGGGCTTGAAGAGCATTTCTGGATCTGGGCACCTATTGTACTAGACCTGCTTCTAGGAGGGAAAATGGGGGGATCTCCATCCTGTGGGGATGTGTATTGGCATCCTTTTGTTGGTGTCTCCCTATAGGGCAGGAAAAATGTGTGAGACCCAGTGAGAAGAAAAGCCCATCCTCTACTCACTTGGTGTCAGCAGGGATCTGTACTGATGTCTCTGTAAGTGCTTCAGGCTGACCTTGAATCTCACAGGAGGAATGAGTACACTTTGGCCTTCATCTGTTGGGTAGAGCCCTAAGACCCTGCATTGTGCTGCTTTTGGAGTCCTGGGTCCCAGACCAGTCAGCTTCCCTCTTTCACCTCTGAAGTCCTCCTGTGCCTGTCTCTATGTTGCTTCCAGTGTTATAGCTGAACTCATGGACATTAGCAGAGATGAGGCAATGTTTTCTGTCTGGACCAGAAGTTCCAGAACTCAGTTTTGAACATTTAGAAATTAAATTAAATATAGCCATGCAGGGGAGATATCAAAATTGCCTCTAAGAAGATAGGAGATTATAACAGAGACCATCTGTGAAACAGGAAATGAAAATTTGGAAATTATCTGCATAGAGGTGGTTCTGAAGTCATGTACATTTCAAACATCTCTTAGTCACTAAGAAAAAAATGAAGCACAGAGTCCCAGAAACATGGCAAAACATAAAAAGCTGGAGGTAGAAGTACCAGTATGTAGTACCATTACTTTAAAACACATTTTTATAGACAGTATATAATAGTTTATATAATAATAAAAAAGAAAATCTTATAAAGAGCTTGAGGAACATGAGGAAAGTGGGCATCTTTTCTTGTGTATATTACCATTATCAAACACATATCAAGGAAGAGAGAGGATTCTTCCCCACATCCATAAAGATTGCTGATTAGAATGAGGTTATGAGCTGTAAGAAAATAGAAGGAAATCAGGAATATCAAAAGAAGCAAATTCAAACTGAAGTCAATCCTGTGTGCCTCTCTTTGTAAATTTAGTAATGCCTTCTCTATCTCTCTTTGGTGTAGAAGGATTTTATCCAGAAAGCAACAGCTATAAAGAAAGCAATAAAAACTGAGCACATTTCTAAATGCACACAGCCTTCATCTCCTGTCCATAGTAGGTTCATGCTTGCTACATGGCCTAAAAAGAATAAGAGGGCCACTATGTCAGCTGACATTTGCAAACATTGCCTTCTCATTTACCCCCAGGAGAAACTAAACATTTCTGAGGTAAGAAAATAGTCTGTTTCCTAACATCAATTCCTGCTTCATCATAACTGTCTGAACCTGATGATCTCCTTCTCTGACAAGCCTGAAGTTTGTGATCCCACCCAGGCCATGTTTATTGTGGGAAATTCACCAAAATTATTAGACTCATGAAATCTCAAATGTACGTCTCATGGACCTCCCTCTCAGTATCACATGGTCTCAAAGAGCTACATGGAAATTTTCAGACATGGCATCTCTTACACTGTTACCTAGAAGAGTCAAAAGCATCCACTGTAAAGAAAGTTGTATGCAATAAAGAATGGGGTGTCATTTCTACACATGCCTAGTCAATGTCCTCTGGTTATCATATAGGAATCTAATAAACTACATTATGACAAGGAATAATTATTATTGTACAATTTTTGTAGCAGCAGCATTTAAATATGCTTGATCATTTACATTTGACAAGGATTTTGCTTTAATTTTTCAACAACTAAGCTGATTTTCCTCTTTTCTTCCCAAATCTTTGTGGAGAGAAGAGATGTGCATACCAGCATCCACTACACTGCCCTACCCCTGCTTCAGAGGGATGCTCTTCTCAGGGGAAGTGGAGACAGGGGAGGGAGAGGAGAGAATAGAGAGAAAGAAGTTTTGGAGATGCTCCCTCTTCCCCACAAGTCTATGCCCCCTGTGGCAATAAATACCACAGCCAACCTGTCTAAACACTCTGCCTCAAGTGCTCACTTCACGCAAGGAAATCATTAAAGCAAGACCTGCGGGAGCATTTGTTTTGGAAACAGAATAATACAGCTCACCACTCTGGGTGAAAACCCCTTAGACACTGAGTTCTTTATTTACTTGTTGCTCTGACTAACTGAGAGGCGGGTGCTGCCCACTTTACGATAACATGACTAATGGCGCGTCCTGTCTGGACTTGAAGACTCATACCTGTTTTCCTTCCTCCACATACTTCTGTGCCCCCCGCCCCAGCCGCGCCAGGCCTCCGGTAGACGCGCTGCGGAGGCAGGATGCCCACTGGGCAAGCAGAGGAAACAAAGCCTACTCAGAGAGGACCGACGCCCGCGGCCGCCTAATTACAAGTCCCTGCACTGCCTGACGTTCCTCAGCTGACAAGCCCGGACTGTACTGAGACCTGCAAGTGAACCGCAGCCCAAACCTGCGTGTCACCTGGCTCACACTCCAGACACGAGCCCAGCAGGCCCCATGCCCTCGCCTCTGTGGATGGCAATGCCTACGGGGGGCGGGGGGGCGCGAGAACAACTGGGAGACCAGAGGAGGGTGGGCACCAGATGACAAGGGAGGGAATTTACATCAAACGTTCATTTATTTATGCAGGAGATTTGTTAACTCTGGTAGAAGCCTTGGCAAAGTGTTCGTAACATGCAAATCAGTTCTTAGTTAACAGGCGAGTGCGGATCAGAACCCCAGTCGGAGTTCTTTAGTGGAAGTTATACCAGCAAATTCTTATTTCTTTCTTCTGCATCATCCCTGTATGTGTTTCTATACACATCAGACTTCGGAATCGATAGTTAAAACAAAATTCTCTGTTAAGCTATATAAACTACCTCATTTATATTCATGCCATGTTTGGTAATTCGGAACATCATAGTAACAAATTAGCAGATATGAATATTAAAGCAGTTAATTGGTCTCTTCCCACATTTGTTACCTAAATTTTATGTATCTCCTTAAATCAGTTGGTGTTAGCATAAGCTACTACACTATTTTAAATATTTTAAAATTTCTTTCAGATCTTTACAGGATTCCTGTGAGGTACACATCAAAGAACAGTATTTTCTCCAGTTTATGAATGAAGAAATTGAGGCTCAAATAGATTATACTTATTTGTCCAAAAGTATTTCACACATGCCTGGTAAAGGTAAGAATAAAGCATCCTTATAATCAGGGTACCCCCAAACCCTAATGCAACATGGAGGTCGCTCACCTCAGCCCATTGTGGTTCAGTGGAGAAAGTCAGCCTTGACATGAAAGGGTTCTCTTCTGCAGGATATTTGACTTACAAATGATGTGGAGCATCTAAACCTCACTGAGTTTCTACCTGCATCTCTTCTCCCAGCCCCAACTCCAGCCTGTAACCACAGCCTCCATAGGGCTTTCTGTCCAGGGCCACTTCTGCAGTCAAGGTCCTCCCCATTCACTTCAGATGGACGCAACACAGCTGGCCCTCTCCCCGTCAAAGTCACTGCCACCAAAAGAGCTCTATCATGGTCCCTATGCCATGCCACCTTCCCACTTGGCTGCTTTCACCATCTGGTTCTATGAATGCTTGGAGAGCTGCCGGGCTTCCAGAGTTTCCACCTGGTGCCCCATCGTCTTTCCCACTTGCCTGCTCACTGCTGACTTTCCAGATCAGAGAACTGTGGGCTCACAGGAATCTGGGTCACTGGATGACAGCTGGGAATATAGTCTTACTATACTAAGGATTAAACAGGATTTCATGGGCTAAACTGGGAATACAGCAACAGTCAATAACATCATTTCTATGAGGAAATGAATTTTGACTTTCAAACAACTCATAAATTAACTTTGAGATCACAATGTGTTCATAAATGGTAAAATCCCTGTGATTAAAACTGAATGAATAACTGTTTTGTATTAGCAAAGTTCCCTGCTTATTAAATATTACCTTTTGTAAAGAAAGCTCTGCTCTAAAGGAGCTAGGTATTATAAGTACATTTTCTTTGCTAAATCTTATTTATTTAACTGTTTTTGTGAAAAACCAGATTTTCATGCTTCTGTTTCCCCTCTTCGCCTTTGTACTGAAAAATCAATTACTTGATGCTGATTTGAAAACCCTATGAGAAACTAATATACATATCATACAGAGAGGCTTAAATATGTCTGGAAATGCAAAGTCCCTGTACTGGTAATTTTTTAAAAAAGGGTTGGACTTGAATATTCCTGTAAGGATCTTTCTCTGCAAATCATACAAATTATCATCCATTAAGTAACCACATGTGATGTAATCCTGAGGTCTGTTGGACCTCACAACACCTCTGCCTAACTACAGAAAATAAAAATGGCTCAGGAGCCATTGATGTGAAAAGTAATGAGTAAAATGACATTGTTTTATGTGCATTTTTCTGTTAAGCTAAAAATTACTTTTTATGTAGGACTTGGGGGAAAAGTGCTTTTGGAGACTTGAACTGATAAAGATTAAGAATCCATTCTATTTCAAAAAATTTTACCATTGTTTCCTAAAGCCAGCTGATTCCTACAGGCAGTAAATTCAGCCCAAAGCCAGAGGAAATCAACTTTAATTTTATTAAAAAAGTACAAAAGATGGCCCCAATCTCCTAACTCTTAACATGTCAAATGTGAAGAGAATGCAAGGTAGTTTTTAGAAATATACTGACTTTTTGTTCTCCCTTGCATGATAAGGAAGAATACATCAGGATGACACTAATGTCAATAAAAATATCCATCGCTGCTATACTAACGTCAGTAGGAGTACCCTTCACTGCTGATACACTGCTTCTGTACCAGCAACTGCAATCTACCACTCATTTTATCATCCATTATGCTCACATTTCTCACCTCAGCAGGCTCATGTGGAATCGAAGTATAGGCATTTATACAGGGAGAAAGCCCACAGTGTCCTCAATTATTTGTGGGTAACATAAAGTTTAATTATAGTGTTACTATTTAGAAAATGATTTTTAAGCAACATATGGACACAGCTGTTTCTGTTTGGTACAGTTTTAAACTTAAAGTGAATTACATCTTCCTTTAAAATGGAACAATTTTGTATTCTTCTGTTAAAGCAGAAGTCAAATAATTACAAATTGATAATAAACATGTCTAGAACTTTCTTCTCCAACCTAAAAGCAAGAGACACTATCCATGACCTTTGCTCTTATTTGGTTTTTCATTTTTTAGGAGACAATTTTCGTCTGTTCCAAAATATGAACTTAATGCATAAACACTATTTAGGTTTTAGCATTCTTCATTTAGTTTGACAAATAAGGAGAAAAAATACAAAAATGCTCCCAAAATTAAATAGCTCACTCTCTAACCAGAAAAATTTGCTGTAAGGCAATCTACTGACTATGTAACATTAAAAAGGAAAATGAATTTATTAAAATACAGTGTCTAGGGCAATGAATGTGGAAACTTGATCTATTTTCAAACTTTTAAAAATCACTGTATCTACTGAGCTTTAAATATGTGGCAATGGTGTCTAATAGAACTTTTTGCAATGATGGGAATGTTCTATAATAAGTGCTGACCAATATGGTAGCCATTAGGCACATTTGGCTACTGAGCACATGAAACATAGCATAGTCCCACTGAGAAACTAAAATTTTAATTTAATTCAATTTCAATTTATTTAAAATTAAAAAGCCACTTGTTGCTAGTAACCAGCATATTACCATATTGTAGAGTCCATCTATATAGTATAATAAGGCAACATAAGAGATAAAACTCTGTATGGCCCAAGTGTAACAAAACTATATATAGAATAAACAACAAACTGGAGACATGAGGTAGAGTTGAGGGTATCGACAGAATAAAATCAAATTAACAAACATTTCTTGACACTTACCCAGATGACAATTGAGTGTGCCCTGCTATAAACAGACCCTGCCCTGAAGCACAGTGCAAGTGATGGTATGTGAACCACACATGGCTTAATTGGTAAATCAAAGGTGATAAGAGATCACAAACCACGTAATGCCTATACAATTTGTCAAACAGAATAAGTAGGCAGGGAGGAGATCAGCATCACTTAATGTTAAAAAAAATCCCATATGATGGTTACATGTCATTATATATTTGTCCTGACTATAAAATGGGCATCACCAAGAGTAGACCCTAAAGTAAACTATGGGCTCTGGGTGATTATGATGTGTCAGTGTAGCTTCACGTACCACTCTGATGGGGGATGTTGATAGGAGAGGCTGTCAGGGCAGGTGGTATGTGCAAATTCTACGCATCTTTGTTTCAATTTTAATGTTAACTTAAAACTGCTCCAAAACTTAAATTTATTCTTAAAAATTTCAGAAAAGTTAAGAAGGAGGTGATCAAACTACAAGATGTGGTGGGAGGGGATACCAGAGAATAGAACAAGGCAGAGTGAGCCCAAGTGTGGAGGGGAGGGGTCAGAGGGTTCTGGGAGGTGAGAGGCACCTAGAAAGCAGGGAGGCCAGGTGGGCCGGACAGTGAAGGGCCTGGAATGCCAAGCTGTGACCGTTGTACATTCGTCTTGTAGCCGTTTGAAAGGCATCAGGGTCAATCTTTTGAGAAATGTGTATCTAATATAATAGTTGTTGATGGATTTATAGAAAGTAACATTATGCTTTGCGTGACAATAAAAACAGCCTGGCTGTCTGAGACACTGATTTGCTACCTCTCATTTAGCAAATTAATTTATGGCACAATACTCTCTGAGAAAAGAAATTATTTTTTAGATTGCGTGCAATCTAATTAAGACCTCTCTTATTTTTTTCCTATATTCTTCCTTTTGTTACACGTTTTGTTACTGTTACTTTCTCTATCTATATAATTGAGTTTCTATTTTAAGACTGCCTTAGATGCAATGATAACTAAAGGTGCATTGTTACAATTGGGCAATGTGGATTTCTTAAAGATAGAAATGCTGGGGGTGAAAGAAATGAGAAATTCATATTTACAAGTGTAGAGGATACTGAGGGTGACACTGATACAAGTGGACACAGTATCACAAAAGTGGGGATGACTTGTCAGGAAAATACTCTCCCCCACTAAAAACCAGTAGGCGGCTTGCCTAAGGACACAGAGTCCATCAGTAGCAAAACTGGAACTACAACTCAAATTAATTGGGTAAATCTCACTGAAAGCTTCAGCAAAGGATTTAGCCTCTACAATTGTTCACTTCTAGCATGAGTACAATATAAGCTAAAAATGTTGGTATTAGCACACTTACACTCGCATACCACAGAAGAGTGCTACTACCAATGGCCCTGGGGGCCTCTGACTTCTCAGCAGACAGGAACACATGATAAGAAAGCATTCACATGCAGTTTACCCAACCTCGAACAAGTTTCCATGAAAGGTAATTAGTTGTTTTTTTAAATTCTAATATTATCTGAAATTAAAAGATGTGATCAGAATCCATGGTGGCACAAACTCCAGTTGTTTTCCGTAGAAATCACCCGAACCTCCCTGTTTCCAGACCCTAACTCTGCCTCCCACAGAAATGTAATTTGAGGCTAAGCCGACACCCTAAGCAGCCAGTCCTTCCCCTGGGGGTAGGGTAATCAGCAGGGTTATTTGGAGCTTTAATTCAGACCAAGAAGACATTTTTTTAAGGAGGGCAGGACATCCAGCCCCCACCCAGAACACAGGAAAAGGTGCAGCCTGCAGCACGCGCTGCTGCTGTGACACTGCACTCAGGAATGCAGACACCTGTAAGAGCAGGAACAGAGAATAACAGTCACCTGTCCAGCCTGATCCACCCAGATGAGAAGGGTGTGTGTGGTCATGACTAGGAGCTTGGCTTAGGCCTGTGCAACAGAAGGAAGGAAGCAGCACCTGTAAGAGTGGAATGCTGCCCTGCTCCTCCCCAGCACGACTGGTCCTCTGATAAAGGACTCTCGCCTCTTCTGTGACCCTCCTTCTTCACAGTCACTGAACGCTGCCGACACAACGATGACTCCTGTTGTTTGTTTGAACACCGATGCCGTTTTGTCCATTTAGAAAGCCTTGCTCTAGTACACCCAAGGAATCTGAGCCTTAAATCTCCAACCTGTCTCCTTAGGAGCAGCAGTGCATAATGGAAGCAGCTAAAGCAAGAAGGAGGGATATACAGTTCTTACTCCCCTGTGGGCCTCCCTCCTTGAGTGAATTAACTGCACGGCTCCCTCTCTCACACAAACAGGACGTGGGCGAAAGAAAAACTACATGCATCCAAGGGGGATTTGTTCCAGGACCCCCGTGCATATCGAATCGGCCGATGCTCAAATCCCTTATATAAAATGGGTATTTGCATATAACCTAGGCACATCTGCCTGTGTACTTTAAGTCATCTCTAGATTACTTATACCTAAAACAATATAAATGCTATGTAAATAATTGTTACACTCTATTGTTTAGGGAATAATGGCAAGAAAAAAAGGCTGTACATGTTCAGTACACATGCAACCACTGTAGGCTTAACTACATAATACACATCAGCAGCACCTATCATTTGCTGATTATTTTCATTCTGGAGTTGGTTGAATCCCTGGATGTGGAAAGGCTAACTATATAAACACATATACATACTATAGTCCTTGCACAGCCCCACTTGAAACTGCCAAAGGAGCCATGTCTTCTGTGGAGGAGGAGAGAAGGAAAGCTGGTGGGTGATTGGATGGAAAAGCTCCTCTGAGACCAAGCAGAGCAAGAGTGTGTGGAAGAGATGCCCTTTACAGGCCCTACATCACAGGGTCCCCGATTCATGCCTGGGCGGTCCTCAGCGCATGCTACTCCAAAGGCTGTCCCTAGCAGGCTGAGTGCAGCACCCTCGGGTAGTAGTGCCACAAGGACTCTGGGACTAGCTGTCGGTCACCAGTCCCTCATGCCTTCTGGTGAGCAGAGTCCTCTGGATCATGCCGTCCCCAGGCTATATGCAGATCCCGTGTCTCCCCCATCCTTGCTATCAATATAACCTTTGCATGAACTTCAGTGTTGCCCATGCTTTTCATTTTTTTCTCAGCTATTTCTCGAACAGATCATTATGCTGGTTAAATGTCAAATGCTGTTATTCTTGGCAGCTACAGAGCTTGCGGGGCCGGGGGGAGGGGATACAGCATTCCTACCACTCTTTATACATTGCAGGGGATAACTGGGACATTAAACAAGACATCACTAAATGGGGATTCTAAGTGAAGTCATAGCCATCAGGGGTGCCATCTCAGGCAGATAGGGATGTTTCCTCTCACTTGGACAGCTGCTGCCCGATGCCTGCTTTCTTACCTCATTGCAACATGACTCGCCAAGGAAGCAGTGGCCCTACACAGATCACAAGGTTTTGCCCTGACCCTTTGTACTTTAAGAATCCTTATGTTATTGGGAGCCAAAATTGAAAGCAGGTTTGAAAGTGCATGAATGGAGGCAAGCCTCAGTCCTGTTCTGAGTGGCCCCGAAAAACCTCTGACATTGATTCGTGCCCTGGGGCAGCATGGGATTTTCCTGGGAGTTCGCGTGTTTGTGGAAGACATCGGAGCATTGTTCAGGCACTCACGCAGCCCCACGTGCCTCCCTTACCACATGTTTTGTTCCCCATGCCTCCGGGCACTGTGTAACTCCTTGGCCCTCTGTTCTTTTACACCAGTGCTTCCCATGGGAATTTACTCGGCAGTGCACCTCTCAGAGGTCTCAGAGGAAAACCTCTCATTCCCCTTTTAACAAACTCAGGTACGAAGTCAGCCACTGAAATGTTATTTGAAACTTTTCTGAGTTTCTGTTCTGCGGTTGGCAATACACCCTCCCTACCAGCTAAAGAGAAGGACTTTCCTGCCCTTCTGAATGTGCTCCTTGAGGCTAAGATCACAGCAGCCTGAGGACGAGACTTCCTCAGGCTGTCACACTGCATTCCCCTTCAGCTCCAACAGCCCACAGGCTGCACCCAGAAGAACCATGCCCAGCCCTACTCCTCCTCACCAGGTTAAGCAGACAACAAGGGGTTTACACCCATTTTACGAGATGTTAATAAGAGGCAGGTATTAGACCTGACTTGACTGCAATCACCTGTGTGGGAAGCACAGCAAAGAACATCACATGAGGACTTCACAGGGGCCCATTAAAGCTCCTGCAAAGTGCTGAAACACCCTTTTCAAAGATTCACAAACATGTGTGAGTCTAACAGGAAAACATCGTGAGTCACGTACGCATGAAGAGAACATTTTGCTGGGAGACAAGTTTCTCTGTCATGACAGCTGCTGTGCAAGGAGGAGTCCTTTTCTTTCTCTTACAGGGAACTGCAAACCCTTGGACAGAAGAGAAAGATGCCTGTGGGACCTCTCTTTCTTAAACAGGGTTTCATTAGTTCACCAAGAGCGTGTTGATAACACTACGGGCCCACCTCTATGAGATTCTTCATAATGCACAAAGCAAGGTTGCAAACACCTTCTCATTCTTTAGGACGTCAGACTTCACTGTCTCCCTCCTTCCTTCCTACTGTTTCTCCAACTGAGATATTTCTAAAGGTGGGCAGGGGGTGGGCACGAGAATTACAGAGCAGTTTGAGCATTCTAAGTTCTTCCAAGGCAATAAATTGCAGTGGTCAAAAATTATGAACTATTTTTTGATGACATTTTATCTTGCAACGCACAAGGAAGAGGAATGGCATCTATACCACCTGAGTTGTACTGAGACACCATTACAACAGGGTTAAGTCAAGCATTTCACATAGGACTGTAGGAGCAATGCAGAAATACCTTCCAGGGTATGTGGGGCACTGTGCATGAAGCAGCAGTACAGGAAACATCCAGATACCCGACACTGACATGTGGCCCACAGCCATTCCCAATGTGGCTCGTGGAGAAGCAGAGCACTGGCACCATCTGGAACACCCAAACCTATGCTTCACACTCCACTAGTTTCAGGGTGGTTTATGGAAAAACACAAAGGTATCAACTAGGATATGCAACACTGTGCTGAAATCTTAACACTCCCATAGAGGTCTGTGGACCAGCAGCATGGTGCCACCCAAGATACACACATGGAGAACTACACAGCCACCAGGCACAGCAAGCATCTTAGAAAGCAGCATCAATGAAACCTGGAACCCTCACCATGGACTCCATACATCCTTGCCATGTTATCTTTGCATTTAGCACACCAACACAGGGGACACCCTCACTGTGTTCTATAACCCCAAATTCATAGCCCAGCTAATGGATTAGCAGCAGCACCACCTGGGTGCTATACACTGTGCTCTGACACCCAGAACACAGAGTGGTCCATGGAATAGCATAGCAGGTATTTCATGCTAATATAGTACTGTGCTATACATCCAGGACGTGCAGTGTGACCCATGGACCAACATCATGTACATTGTAGGGTACCAGACCCTGTGACCTCCACTGCAGTTCCCTACAGGGCAGTTTGTGATGTTCATGGGGATTCCACCCTTTACTTCACAACCCTGAACTCACGTGTTCCCCATGTACAGCAGGACCCAGGCCTTGGGGTACCCCGCAATGTGCCCCACACTCACATTAGCCACATGGGTTCTGTGATTGATCAGTATGAGTATCCTCTTGTATTCCATACTCTGTTCTCTTCATACCCACGATGCACTGTGGGGTTCATAAAGTACACACTGGAAGCCCCTGGATTTCCAATGCTGCACTCCAATCTCCATTCTCACTCTGTGGTCTAGGGAGAGAGGAGATGTTGACCAGAACGTGCACCTCTGTGCTCCACAGCTCACTCCTTACAGAGAATCTGTGATGTTGCAGGGACATCACCAAGGACAACCAATATCACACTTCCTTTTCAAGGTTCTCCAGAGAAACAGAACCAAAAGATATTTATACGCAGACAGGGAGAGATTTGCTTTCAGAGATTGGTCACGTCATTGTTGGAGCCATCTAACTCCAATTTAGCAGAGCACGTTGGCAGCCTGGAGACTCAGGGAGATCTGATGTTACAGATTGACTCTGAAGGCTGTCTGAAGCAGAATTCCCTTTTCCTTGGGGGACTACACTCCTTTTCCTCTTAAGGTCTTCAACCACCTGGGTGAGGCCCACAACATTATGGAGGGCAATGGAGGGCAATCTGCTTTATTCAAAGTCTACTAATGTTAAATGCTAACCACATTTTAAAAATCTTCAGAGCACATCTAGACTGGTGTTTCACCAAATATCTGCACACCCTTGGTTTGCCAAGTCGACACATTAAAATTAACCATCACAGCTAAGACCCAGTCCTCACAATGGGCTCCATGTAAAAGCAGCCAGGTCTCCTAATAAAGCTGTCAGCATTGTGCTCTCTGCTCCCACCCACAGTGGAACAGGTGGCATGATTCTTTCTGGGGACACCCAGCACTCTGCACTCCATGCTATGTTCTGCCCCACAGCATGGATACTTTACATGGATATATGCATTGTGAGTACACCAAGCCCTTCACTGTAAACTTCTGTTCTTCCCAACATAGACAGTGGAGACATCACACAAACGTCACAGTATCCCCAGGATAGAAGTGGACTCTGCCCCCTCAGAGCTCATTGCAGTCAATGGGAAGCAGAATGGAGTTCTAATGAGAAACCCTGAACTGCACACACACACTGATGACATTGTAATTTGTGGGATTCAACGCTATCCTCTATACTCCCCCTGCTCACCAAGGGCTCTGGGTCATGCTGGCACCTCCCCGAACACCGGTATTGCTCTCTATGAGCCTAAGTAGCAAGAACATTATGTGGGTTCCCAAACAACATGCTCAGAAAGCCACCACTCATAAGGGGGTCAGTAACAACAGTCAGGCATCACCTGGAGTCCCTCACAGTGTATATTTTCCCCAGCTCCATCACAAGGGGGTTTGTGGACCAGCAGTATTGCTGTCATCTGGCACCTACTCCTCAGGATGAATCATAGGCCTCATTGGGAGCTAAACTGTATCTCCATTTTACTGAAACCCCAGGTCACATGAGCTTAAGGAGCACCTTCTAAAGCAGAGGCCCACACTTCTCTTGAGTTCTCATATTATTTAAATGTCCTAGTTCACAAAAGAAGGTTATCAAATTGTAAAAGGAGTCTATCCCTCAGCCAACTGTTATTTACTGCCTAATGAAGTGGGATTTTTAAAGACTGCAAAGTCCCATCAAATCAGCTCTTAAAGCTGAGACTATCTTATACCTTCTGATAAATCAATTAGACTGAAAAAAAATGTCAGGTACTTTACGTGGGGTCTGAAGATACATTGTCAGTATCACTTGGTATTAAAATATAGCCCTCCTTTGGTAGAAATTTCTCTCCTAACACCTTTTCCCTGTACAGGTACATATACATATTACTACTCATCAGTAGATAGAGTCTGTTTCAGAATATCTCATATGTCACACCAAGGTGGCCAGTATATCATTCATCTCTCAATATCCCTACATTTTACATTAGAAGACACTGCTTTTCTTTTTTGTGCTTCAGTGTTTATCACTTTTCCTTTGTCAACCTATTCAAGTAACCCATCCCCGAGATGCCAGGTGTCCAGTGGGTAAGGGAAGGAGGCTTAAGATGGTTCAGCAGGAATGCAGTTATAAAGAAAGTTGAGGGGTTCCCTGGTGGTGCAGTAGTTAGGCTTCGGTGCTCTTAACGCTGCAACCTGGGTGCCATTCCCAGCCAGGGAACTACCAAAAAAAATGTTGAATATAGTTCAAACAACTTCTGGCAAGTACAATAGGAATTTTCAGCAGGACAATAGTCTCAAACATCAGTGAATGTGTCCCAAATTCCAGAGTACATCAAGAATTTCACCCAAGGGCCCCACTGGCATCACAGAATGTGGAACTCACCCAGCCTAAAACTTCCATTGGAAGTTTCAGATAAGTGAAGGAATTCTGAGAGTGAGAATGCTTTTCTGCCTTATGTTTGGAGCTCTAGAAGGAGCCTACTTATCAGGTCACCCACCACACTATTCACAAAAGAAAACAAAATCATTCCAAGTGAAAGAGGCACAGTAAGGTGGAAGGAAGAACAGCTGGAGGTGGTTAGCTACCCTCTCTTAGTACTCACGTGGCAGGGCCAGGAGCCAGCAGTTCCCAGACACCTGTAAGAAAGACTGCAGGAAGTAGCCAATTGGAAGATTAGGAGGAGCATAATGGTGAGGACCATATAGCCTGCTAGATATGTACACAAAAATATAATATAAATATGATAGGTTTATCATAATGACTGCTTTGGCCAGTGAATCTCTTTGTACAGACTCTGTTTGCTCTCCTAGTATCTCTAGCTTATAACACACAATAGCTTATAACTAGATGCTCAATAAAAATTTTCCAGTTAATATTTTTAGCTATTAGTAAACAATTCAGTTTTTTTCTACCCTCATTGGATAAATTATAAATACATATTCAAACTATGTCAATTTTAAGGGCTACCAAATAATTAGCCTTCTGAGACCAAATCACCTTCTGGCTGTGGTGTGAATTAAAGCAGGCATGTCCAACCCACGGCCCAAGACAGCATTGAATGTGACCCAACACAAACTCTTAAGACATTAGAAGATTTTTTTGGTGATCTTTTTTGTTTTTAACTCATCAGCTATCGTTAGTGTTAATGTATTTCATGTGTGGTTCAAGACAATTTGTCTTTCAGTGTAGCCTGGAGAAGCCAAAAGGTTGGACACTGCTGAATTAAAGGTTGTTATTATAGATAGGACTTTTGAAACCATAGTTATACAATGGTTACATAGTAAATTATAATGTTTCCAT
>PVJL010005745.1:0-26672 GCA_004026885.1 Lyroderma lyra | reverse complement strand
GCTTCTTCCACAACCACCCCTTTCAGCCTGTCTTCACACACCATATGTGTTGGGCCAGACCTCACAATCTTTTATTCAGTGTACACCTTGTTTGTGCCCATTTGTACAGTGTGCCCCAAAATCTGAAAGGAGTTGGGTGGAGTTGGTGGAGGTTGGTTGCATTTACCCTGCACTTTCCTGGCATGCCCATGAATGTCTTCTGGTCTTAATGCCCACACCGCTCCCCTGGACTCCAAGGCTCCTATTTGCTTCTAAACCCACCGCCCTTCAATTACTATGTTCACTTTCTATTGCTGCCAAAACAAAGTACCACAAGACAGGGGTTCAAAACCAACACAAACTTCTTATCTTATAGTTCTGGAGATCAGAAGTCCAATATGAGTTTCACTGGGCTAAAATCCAGGGCTGGTTGCTTCTAGAGGCTTCAAGGGAGAATCTGTTTCCTGTCATTCCCAGTTTCTAGAGACCACCACATTTTTTGGCTCTTGGCTGCTCTTTCCATCTTCAAAGTCAGCAGTGGTGAGCTGAGGCCCTTTCATGCTTCAAATTCCTCCTGCCTCTTTTTCTGTTTTCCATCTTTCTCTCTCACTGCATCTGGGAAAGTCTCTGCTTTTAAAGGTGTTATTAGATTGGGCTCACTAGGATAATCCAAAAAAAAAAACCTCTCCATTTCAAGATACTTTATCTTAATCACATTTTAAAGGTCCAATATACTCACAGGTGCTCAGGATCAGGATGTGAACATCTTTGGGCCCATTATTCTGCCTACCACAATTATGCTAATAACTTACTAATACACAATTACTAATGCATTTTATTTTCTTGTTCTCTAACAGGTCTTCCCAGGCTGCTTCAGTCTCTAATTTGGGATAGGGATAGTACAAAGGGTACAAATTGCTAAGGATAGGATCTTTGTCCCCTGATATTTCTTAAATATTATAGAAGTCAAATCAATGAATGCATGGATTCATGGATGGTTGGGTTCATAGATGATGAATGAATAGATAAATAGAAGGATGAAACAATTCTTGTTACAAACTGATGTTTTAACTAAGAGTTTTACTGTTTTCATGTACGTTATCTCATTTATTTGAAAAGATAGGTCTTATCTCTATTTTTGCAGATGAAGAAATTAAAGCTCACAGAAGTTTCAAGTTGATGGGGTCATACAGCCTACTCTGATAGGGGTGGGTCATTTTGTGTTCATAACCCTGAATCCAGATGTGCCTGCCCTTTTTTATAGCTGCACAATTCACTTTTTATTATTACCCTGGACTATCAAATAAATGAAAAACATCCCAGGATTTTTGTGCTAGAGTTTGGCATGGTAAGAGTTTAAAGGGAGAGATGAGGAGTGGAATGCTAACTTGCTCCAGAGACAAAAAAATGGAAGACTCATTATCCAGCATTATCATGGATACACAGGTTATTTTGATATGAGAGGAAAATAAAGTATGTTTCATTACTATAGCTTCACATGTATTGAAACGTATGATGTGTCAGTATCTGTGCTTAACAATTTATAGATATTATTTTATTTAATTTCCTAAACTCCATATAGATGGAAATGAAATAACTAAGGTGTAAGGAGGTTAACTTGCCCAGGTTCACACATGATGTAAACGGCTGGTTCAGGAACCAAGCTCAGATCTGTGCAGTTCTATAACCTGAGCTTTTAACAACTGTGTTATACCTCCCCCTTTCCAAGCTATTAAAAAATTCTAACACACATAGTATTTTGCTGAAACTAGCCGATGATATAAAAAACATAATGAATTCTCTTAAGATAATAAGGTTTTCTACTAGACTATCAAAAATTTTTTTAATTCATTTTTATATCAAAATATTTTTTAAAAAGAAATAATTTTTTTATAAAACTGTGTTTAAACACTTTATGTTATTACATTGTAGGAAATTTAAACAATTCACCTTTAAGGCATTTTTTCATTCTCTGCTGGTGACACCAAACTCCTTCTTTAGGAGCTGCTATCAAAATACTAATCAGTATTTATATAACACCAAATTACTCAAAGAAAGAAAAAGTCATGGCTCTGCAGGTGAGCAATGAAAAGATGCCAAGTAGGAAAAGCCCAGGAGAAAAAACTCAGGGCACGTGTGTCTCTAGTCTAGAGCCATCATTTTTACATCAGACAACCATTCAGGGATTGATTAAAAGGGGGAAATTTTATTTTAAAAAAGTTGTTCCACATTCAAAGTTTTCCAAGCAAAAAGTGAAGAGGGTAATTTAGGGGTGGATTTTAGAGGAAAGAACTCCGTACAGACAGTCATGCAGTCTTATCCCACAGTGCTCTTTGGCTCTGCAGCACCAGAGAATCTGGTTGGGAAGCAGGGGGAGGTAGGTAGTACTAGTACCTTCCATGAACTGAAAATTGCCATCAGCAGTTACATTCTTTGCTACAAAATACATGGAGACCAGCAATTGCTTCCCCTCAAAGCACTTCTTGGAAAAGTCTCCACATTGCCATTTTTCTGTTATATTTTAGGTAAAGAGTGATAGGGTTAGCTCTTATTTTATCTTATCATAAAATATCATTTATACACTGGCCAATGCTTCCATGACAGAAAAGAGTTATAGAAAAGAAAATAGAGCAAGAAAAATATCACTTGGTAGTGCAATGTCTTTTCTACATAGTTGAGGATCCTATCTTATTATTGGGAGACTATCAAAACAGAAGTTCATCTTCAAATCACGTGTTTATATATTATTAATAGATCTAAATGCATATTCAAATATCAAGGAATTGGGTTTTCTGATATTTATTTTATCTGTTCCATACTGATTTTATTCCCATAGAAGATTTTTGTCATTTATAAGAATCAATACGTAGGAGTTACAACATAAAATTCATCTTGGGCCCCAAGCTAGAATCCACTTGCAATAAGCCTGCAACTTAATTCTTCTTAATTCACAGCCTCTTATGCATACTGTTGTTTCACTTCCTAGTGACCATTCAAAAACATTCTAGTTGCTGTGCCCACGAGCGTTGAGATCTGTAAACCAAGGGAAAACATTTGTCACACGCCTAATTTAAAAATTTCTCCAAACTCAGGGGTGCCCTGGTGGTGTAGTGGCTAGGCTTCAGCATTCTCAACACTGTGGCCTGGGTTTGATTCCCAGCCAGGGAACCACCCAAAAAAGACAAAAGCAACAACAACAAAAAACTGTTGGTAGATAAAATGGTTGCGTAGCTGGTATTGGAAACTCAAATTTGAACTAAAATTATATTATTTACTACAGCAATATACATTCTTCAATAAGAAAATGATGAGGCATAGATAGATAAACTACTAGGATGTATTTACTCAGTCCCATTACTTCTATTTCCTCTCTAGCAACAGAATCATCGTGGAAACTGCCTTCGTCTCTCAAAAAAGAAAACCATGTAAAAAAAAAATCCAAGAAATTGAGCTCAGTGCCTGATAAGAATAGGTACACCTACATACCCATTGACATTGGTAGCTCTGCAGACAGAGTGATTCAAACGAGATTTGAATCTAGTTTGTTTGACTGCTCTGCTCTATCAGTATTTGCCACTTACAATTCGATGTTTCCATAACACTGATTCTGCAACCCTGGCATGATCACAGAGTTAGTTGACACTAGTCCTAAGCAACATTATTCATTTATCCCAGGATGCCACACAATGTTCTTTTCTAAATATGCCACAGTAAGCAATAATAATATTAATGACAATAAAGTCTGGAGGCTTCATTGTATGTTGCCATACCTCTAAAATAGTTAAATAGTTGGAAGATGGTATTCATGACATGAGGCTTGTCAATGACAGGCAGCAAGAATATTCTTCTGCCATGGTCTCACCTGGTTATTTCCATACTGGTTCTTGGCTTATTCCAATGCTATTAGTGCCTCAGAATTTCTTATAGTAGTTTTCATGAGCACTTTTCTTCCCTTTTCTTAGGCTATCAGCAGATATAGGAAATACAGCACCTGCCTTCAGGAAATACTTCTTGTGTCAACATCCAGCTATCCCCATGGAGACCAGTGCTTTAGGGAAGTGGATTTGACTCGCAACCTCAATGGGTGGGCTAAAAACTGGCCCACATGCTATTTGGTTGAGCCTTTCTGGGAAAAGTTTTCCTTCTCTTAAAACAGACCCATCATTTCTCTCCTTTTTAAAACATGTTTGTGACAAGAAGTTACTGTGTGACTACTGTGGCCACCTCACTTGCAGCCTGAGTATGATGAAGAGTAAAGCCAGCGGAAAAGAAAGAGATGATTCTTTATCTTTTATGTGAAAACCAGGCACAAAGAAATCAATTCCTTTATTGACTAATTCAGCTTGTGTCAGGATTTCTGAAAGTGTCTGAATTTCTAAAATGGTGTGGCTTTTCCCATTAGCCAACTTGCCTATATTGGAGCTGATAGCAATAATAAAAGCTAAGGGTGAGTGATTGCTTATGTACCAAGCGCTGTTATGTTCACATCAACCATGTGAAATAGGTAGATACTATTCTTATCTTCATGTTATAGATGGAAAAATTGAGACACAGTAAGGTTAAGTACGTTTTGTGAGGTTACACAATACTAAGAGGGTAGTTTTTAAATTTAATCTTTTTAAAACTATTATGAAAGTATATATTCACATGTAACAAATCAAAGAGTACGAAAATGACTTACGAAGAAAAATAACTATGTCTAGTCCAACTCTTCCTTCCTCATCTTACTGGTAAAGCAGACAATTCTAAATGTTTTCAATGGTTGTTATTTTTTCTTATTTCTTTTGATGGTTACCTCTACAAATCTAGATATTATTAATATATGCATTCCTTTATTTCTTGACTTATAACTAGATAATATTGACTTTCCTCTAAGACACGAGAATTTGGCTCATTTATATTTCCACCTGCTTCTTCCTAATTTTCAAATGTATATGTTACTTCTATTACTAATTACCTGTGTTTAAATGTCTATTTACTTTATTGTCAACTAATGATAATATTTCTTGACTCCTCCCCCCAAATTTTGGATGAGTATAAATGTAAATTTCCCTATTTGTCTTCCATGTACCCTATGCCCACTATACCCTTTCCTTTATATACATTCTATACCACACTCTAGTCTTTACTGCTTCTTCCATGGTTTGGTTCAAAAGATTGAAAACTAACAAAACATTTACGGTATTATAATTGTATAAATACTGATCACCAAGGCAGGTGGTAGGGCAGAAATTCTTTCCTTTACTGAATCTAGTGTCTCAACATCTGACCCACTCAAATTATGGTTTTCCTGTCTCCAAGATCAAATGGATTCTCTCTTCTAAGATGATGATGATGTTTTTTCCTTCAATATTTCACATTTTAGTTGACTTTATATCAGAGCAATAACTTTCTTATATATGTTGTTTTTCTTATCTAATGTTCTAACTGCCATATTTTTACTTGGATTATTTGCCATTATTACAACTACATGCTTTTTTATCCTCAAATTACATTTCCTATTTGATCAAGTTTTCCTTTCTTTCTTGGGGACTCCCCTTCTGAAGCCATCTTCCTCCTACTCTAGTCTTGCAACATACTTTCTGAGCTTGAAATTCAGCCACTTTTAGACACTCCTTGCTTCTGGAATGGATCTACTATTTCCTTGATATCGTGTATTCTTCTTCCTTTTTTTATTTCATAATTTTGCCAAAATTTATCTTTGACTGACTTCTAAAGAGAACACATAGTCTATTCTGCCCACTGACTTGATTCCTACTATAATGAAAAACCATTTTAAAATATCACTGTATGCATTTTTCTTTCTCAGTAGTTTCATTTACCCTAAAGTATTTCTCCCATTAATGCTAGACGTTGTGGCTAAGGTTTATTGTCTCTGTGATGGAAGGATATTATTAAAAAAACAAAACAAAACCAGCCAAGAACTTCTCTCTTTTTCTCACTCTCAGTGGCAATGACAATGGTCTTGAAACCAATGTTTTCTGTAACAAAAGCCAGGTTACATCAATCCATGAATAAATCTCATGTGCTGACCCTGTTCCTCTCCCACCCACTGGGTCGTCATCCTCCTTGTACCTGCTGACTTGAAGTCCTAGGTCTCTCCAGCCTCCTTAGATGATACTGGGAGGTTGTTCGGCCTTCCCACTTCCACCCACTTCACATCCTGGGAAATTAACTGTGACCTCTTGTTTATAGGTGAGCTTATTTGTCCCAAGCCCCATGTTCTTCCCTCCCTATTATTTTTTTCCTATTACAGCTTTATTTCTTTTTTATTCCCCTGCTGTAAGTACGGTGGAGTCCCCAGAAAAATGGTAAGTGCAAGTATTTGGCTAGTCTGCCATTTTTAACATTCTTTCCTTACCTTTTGATTCTCACTTTTGTTTTGCAATTTTCATCACCTTGAAGAGCTAAAAATGTTTAAATATAAAGAAATCAATTTAGATCTCTCATAACTCCAGGAGAAAGAAAAACAATTAACCTTTATCTTATCTTTTAACTCTTTAATTAAATTTCATATTAGTACATTTAATATCAGTAAAGTAAAAACTATACATGTGCAGTTAGTATTAGTTCCAACTAGCATATCTTATTTTTAACTCAATTAAATTTTATATTAATTCATGTAAAACTATCTCTGAATTACCTCTGATTAAGCACTAACATTTCAGACTAGTAGAATATAAGATTTATATAAGTAAATTATATATCCATATACGTTTGTATATATACAGAGGGTGCCAAAAAATGTATACATATTTTAAAAAAGGAAAAACTGTATTAAAATTGTAATACTTATTATATACCAATAAAAAAGATGAATACAAGTCATGTTTGCCTTATGCAATTATAAATGGTACTCAAAGTGGTTACCATCAGCATCCAGATACTCCTGATTATGGTGAACTTCTGCTTGAGCAATATTGACCGAAGTGTCCACTTGTTTCACTGCAGCTTTAATCTATTGCCAAAGGCCTACCACTGTAGCCTGTTTTCTTCTACAGTACAACATATCATTTAAGTTCCCCCATAAGTAGAAGTCAAGGGGTGTTAGGACAGGAGAAGGTAGGGGTAACTCAAACAATGTTTTTGAATTTCAAATACCTCTTCAAAATAGTCTTGTGCTTCTCTAATGAAAACCATGCTTCCACCATTCTCTTTGACTGTCCTGCCAGTCCCATTAATGCCATTTTTTTGAGTGAATGTCATACTACACATTGCTACTGTAATTCAATTCAACTTCAAAAAGTAATACATAGATAACATCTCTTAAAATGTCCATAAATTTTTTGCACCCCAAGTATAAATATAAATAAATAAATAAACACACACACACACACACACACACACACACACACACACACATATATGAGAGAGAGAGAGAGAGATTGATTAGAAAACTGATTACTAAACCAAGAGAAATAATCTAATACTATACAACTTACTATGCTATACAAAAAATGTGAAGTATTTTAAAATATATAAATACAAGTTTGATCTCCAATATTATCTATTACAGGATCTTAAGATTGACAGTGCAGACTCAACTTTGGAATAAGCTGTAGTTTATTGTATTAACAAGATTTTACCAAATGTGTTTGCAATAAATCCAGTATTAGTGATCACATAACAACATTTCTTCCTAGAATAATATAATAATATAAATAATGTTAATGACTAGCACTTTTTAAATATTAGACTCTACTTTCTATCTAGTTTTCATCCTATTAAGTGGATGCTATTACCCATTTCGCAGATAAGGACACAAAAGCATAGTGGGCTAAGAACTTGTTTCAATTTCCACAGAAAAAAAAGGGGAAATATCCTTGTTATGTCTAGCAATCGAAATGCTAAATACTGTGAGAGGAACTTGCAATGTAATCATCCTAGAGAAAAGCTATGTTATTAGACTAGGCAAAGATTAAGACCAGGAGTTGTTCTTACTCCAGTTTTGTAATTCTAGCTATTCTCCTGAGTGACTGAGAGTATTTTTGAAAGGTGGCCACAAGGCCTAGCTAGACTTTTAAACTATTTGCATGCATGATGCTTTGTCTTCAGCTTCTTTTGCAAGGAACACAATGCTGAAATATGTGTCTGTTCAATATGGTACTTAACCTGGGTCTGTTATACTTTTCCAGTAGGTGCCTAAGTCAATAACAACTGCATGTCAAATAACTAACAGTTGTTTTGGAAAGGGATTGTTAGTAGCAAGGCAATGTTTCCTGAAATGAATAGTTTACAATTGGTGATGACAAAAAACCTGGGAGTCTATTCAACGTTTTCTGTAAAGTTAACATTGACTCATCCAGAGCCAAGTGCAGGCTACAGTGGCAAAATCAAGTGGCTTCTTTCTAATGGTTACCCTTCTTCAGAATATTCCTCCTGTGTGCCTTCAGGAACATAAATCCTCTGTAAAACACACTTGAACACCAAGTCTGGACATTAAAACTTAATCCTGCAAAAGAAAACTTAGACTTACCTTTTACAAAAACAAAATTTGTTTACTGAGACTGCTTTAAGACCTACTGTAAGTATGCAAAAACTTGGGTTAATTAATGCAAAATTTGGGGTTAGTGCAATTAACATAAAAGCATTCTTTGAGAAAGTACATAACTGCATGGAATAAGCAGTATATAGAATATGCTGAAAATGAAAAGTAAAAAATTATAATGATTTAAATAGCCTAAGATTGTCATGCAAACTTGAATCCTCTGACCAAGGGAAATAAAATAATACATTTCAAGTATAGTTTTACAATTGTGCTGTGAAACCCAATTTCCAGTACATAGATTGGAAGCAAGTTACAAATGTTCAACAGACCCCCTCATATACATACTTGTCTTGCCGTGGTATTGTCACAACCAATTAAACCTCTTCCAGATCTTACCCTTTATTTCTGAAGAGTTAGTATGTCTAATTATTGTAATATTAAGTTAAATGTACTCTAAGTTTTCTTAAATAGGTACACATAAATCTCTCTCAAGATATGCTAAATTATTTATAAATAAGAACTATAATTTTTACTGTCCTTGACAGTGAACGCAGGTCCTATAGCTGGTATCCCCCTGAAATATTTATCTCACTAAATTAAATCAAGGAATCTGTGTACTTTATATGAATCTGAACCAGAGAGAGAAAACTATTCTGCATGTACAGTATATGCTTTGTAGCAGTGATTTCCTGAGGACGGTTAAGAAAATTAAACCTTTTCATACATTCCCAAGTGAAAGAATTCAAGTGTATAGCGATAACGTATTTGGGCCTTAATAACTCATACCTCCATGATTTGGGTTTATTTTCCACTCCAAATTTTGTAATTCTGCTGCTACATATACAGCCAAAGAGTAAAATATTTAAAATACAGTTTTTCTTCCATCAACATACATTTGACACCCTTTTTCCTCTTCTACCACTCTCTTGCCTATTACACACACACACACATACACACACACACACACACACACACACACACACACACACACACGGTAGATAGTGATAGAAGAAGAACTGATTCTGGATAATAAACACACACTACAATATATAGATGACGTATTATAGAAATTTACACTTGAAACCTAGGTAATTTTACTAACCATTGTCACCACAGTAAATTTAATAAAAATTAATAAAAAGCAAAATCTGATAAAATAAAGTACGTACGGTTTTGCAAAATATAGATGCTGAAACATTCTATAGTTTAGCTACAACAACTTGTTCCTTGTATCAGACTCAGCAAGAGGTATCATGCCTGTCTGGTTGGCATCAGGCAGTCTATATTTGTATAACATTTGATTAGAACAAATGCTTATTATTTCCCTTTATATCTCATGGTTCAGTTAATGGCCACTTCTTGGCAGTTGTCTAGCTTATCACTCAAAATAAAATCAAGTGAAATCCAAAAATAGTTCTTTTCTGCATAACTAAAAGTCTTTCTATTGATCCAAAAAGGAAAAAGCACAGGAACAAAAAAATTAACTTTCTTATATGTATACGAGTATATTGCTCATGTCCAATTGATATTGTAAGTCGTTTTTTTTTGTCAAATAAATTATTAAGAAGCTCTCAGCAATCTACATTATCACCAGATTTATTATCTTTCTTGAAATCAGCAAAGAAAATATATTCTCATGGTAACAGGTGCCCAGCAATTTTTACCAATTTCGCATTTCACAAAAAGAGAAAATGAGACACACACTCACAGAGAATCTTTAGTTCTGTTCTTAATTATTTTCAGTTCTTGTAGGATTGTACTTCTGACACTGTACTGGGTGGGTGAAGCCACATAATTGTTCTAACCTATGAGTCATGAGTAGAATTGATATGCTTCACTTCCCAGCCAAACATGTAATTGCTAATGCAAGACTTTCCAGAGTTCTCGTCTCCCCGTGACCCACAGCTGGTGACTTTCAAAGAGATGATAGCTCCATCAGCCCTGTTTCTGAGCAACAAAAATAAGCAGAGCTCTTGCTGAAGTGCAACAGGCCTACAGCAGGTCTGAGGATAAACTACTATTTATATTTCCCATACTGCCATTTGGACCAGTAGTTGGTTACTACAGCACAGCACAGCTTATTCCACTAAGTAAAGTGTTGTCCTGTGATATGGTTGGGCTGCATTTCGCAAGCTAGTCTGATGCCTAGACCTGCAGAACAGCTGTGCATATGTGTGTGTCCTCCAGCCACTTGGCTAAGAGAAACTAGAGTGACTGTAAGAAGGGTGACTTTAATGATCTAAATAAGCATCTTACTGCTTTCTACAAATGTAGCCATATGTTACACAGAGTTTGTTGTTGTTTTCTTTTCTTTTCTTTTCTTTTTTTTTCCTCCCCTTAACCTCAGAGGGTTGGTAGCTGCTGACCCTTTCAGCTACAAGAGGAAGTAACTCAGTGATTTGAGTTTCTAAGTCTTTTATCTGGGGAAAATGAATCATATCCTTCTCTCTAAAAACAGAACTCTAACTAAACTGCTTCAGAGAGTAGACTACCATTAAAGTATGCAGGGAAAGTGATTTCACAACACTCCTTTGTCAGCTATTTAACAACATTGATAGCCAGTAAATTATTTTTAATATCTAACTTAAGCTTTTCTTGCTATAATTATAAGCCATTTGCTAGTATCCTGGGTTTTATCAAATTTAAAGCTGCCCCAAAAGTTATCTGAATATATTAATTCTACTCTATTCTCAAAAGGCTACAAAATGATAATACAAATTTGTTCATTACTATATTTTAAAAAAATAAATAATGGGAAAAAATGGCATAACAAATAGTAGGAGAAATGAATTATATGAGCCCACAAATCTAGTGCCATAAGGGTGCATATTCTTGTTAGTAGTGGAGCAGAAACTAGTCTCTGCAATTTTCAGCATTGCATTATCACCAGGAAAACCTCTCCATGCTTCACTCCATGCCCAAGGACCTTAGGGGTCAGGTAAATTTTCTCATCAATGGAATCACATTCATACATGTAGGGAAAAGCCTGGCCTTAGCTCTACCTGGTTCAGATTACATCCCACATGCATAAGAAGAATTCCCTACTTTGGTCCTTAGCATAATCACCCCTAACCAAACACATGTAATAGAGAAATTTCTTAAAGGAAGAAGAAAAATATGGAAGGACACTTAGGTAGCCTCCCAGTCTATCCTGTAATGCTTCATGACATCGGACAACTGCTCTCTTGGAGAAAAAGAAACAAGAATGAGAACTCTAATCCTGAAGAACTGTGGGCCTCCAGCAAAACTGAACCCGAGCAGCTCTGCACTCTCCAAAACAAAGCCCCCACTCTCTAGCTTTCATTCCTTCGCTTTCCCATTTTGGACTCTGAACTGTATCTCCTCAACTCCTACACAAAAACTGATTATGGTTTTTATCTGTCTTATTATCCTAAAACACAAACATGCATACACACACGCGCGCATACACACACACACACACACACACACACACAAAGAAAAAAAAGAGAAAACAGGAAAAAACTCAACAATGAAAGATGACTATCCTCATAGCAGAGGCTTACTCACCCCAAATAATTTCACTTTTCATACCCTCTCACTAACTTACAGGCTAACCAGGCCTTCTTCCTTTCTCCAGTGTAGAGACTAATTACAGGATTATTTTTCTTCCAATCTGACTTACTAGTG
This sequence comes from Lyroderma lyra, assembly GCA_004026885.1. Classification (NCBI taxonomy): domain Eukaryota; kingdom Metazoa; phylum Chordata; class Mammalia; order Chiroptera; family Megadermatidae; genus Lyroderma; species Lyroderma lyra. The sequence goes on along the minus strand of PVJL010005745.1, from coordinate 14,557 downwards.
GAACAGTAAATAAGAAATACAAAACAAAACACAGAACATAAATCAAACTTTAAGTCAAACTAGCTGAGTCCTCAAAATTATGTCACACAATCTTCTCCACAATTTGAGTGTAATAAATGTCTTTAACACACTCAATGTTCAATAAATACCCTATGAATAAATCGATAACTAGATGAATGAATGAAGTTTTTGACATATTCCCTTCAATCTCTTTACTAATACATACTTTTTGGAATAATTTTTCCTATACTGAATGACAGCCAGTGGCTAAAAATCGGAGCTATTTGCATGGAAACTTGTGGGGGCTTCAATTGTATGGATCTTGTGTTGTGTAGTGACTTAGTGAACTCTGTACTTTGTCGAAGTCAACCAAAGAGACCTCTGTCTATGAAGCAAATTCCTTTGCAAACTACATTTATAAAACGTAGTTTACAAATTATTGAAAACAATCCGTTTGGAAAATTTTCAGCTGCTATTTTGTTTAAAGATGTAGCACTCAAGCTAAAATTAAATCTAAACTCAATCTAAACATCCTTTTATAGAGTACCACTGCTTCACCCAAGTCAATCAACTTCTTTTAAGTTGCCATGGAGCAGAGAGAAAATATGAAATATTGAGCCCACAATTTAAGAGCTTTTACTTTTCCCCAGTATAAAAAATGACACTGCCACCGAAGCAGCTAAGAGTTGACAATATGTCAAATGCAATGTCTTAGTTTAGGGTCCCCCAGAAGCAGGCCCTGAGACAAGGACTTAAATGCATGTAGTTTACTTAGGATGTGATCAAAAGAAAAAAAAACACTCAAAGAGAGTAGGAAACTGAGATAGGAAAGAGGGAAATCATTAAAAGAATAAATGAAGGGTGACTCCTTTGGGTCACTAGGGCTCAACTCAGTGAAGAGTTATCCCTTTGTGATGCAACAAAGTTGGAGTACTTATTCACAGACGCCCTTTTCTAATTTGTTGAGAATCTTCCCCAGTGTTACTGACCTTCAGGCTGTCCTGGCCCACCAGGCAGCTGCCAGCCTCCTCAGTGAGCCCCATAGACTGAGGCGAGACAAACAGGATAAGGCATCCACTACTTCTGCTCTGTGCACTGGGAAAGTGCTGACTTGCTGAGATCAAGGTAGTTATTAGAGGTTCCAGCATGAATAAAAATCTTGTACAATTTTCTGGAACACAGAAAGAAAGCTATCTGTAGTTAGCTGAGTAAACTTTTTTATCACCCATTTCTTCATTTTTGTAAAAGTCTTCTCTCAAAAACAAAAATTCAATCTTGATCTATTTTCAGATATATCTTGAAATTTGCACTACTAAAGTTCTATTCCAGATATTCACCCATGTCATATGTACTTGTTAATGGATGTGGAAGACAGAGAAGGGATGGTGTCCCCTGGCTTTACACCTGGCAGATCGGTTGGGGGAAACTGGTCCGATCCTCCCTACACGAGGTTGTTGGTGTTCCTCACCTTGATGGTGCAAAGCATCTCTTCCTTGACTCTTACTTATTTTCTTTTGAGGCATTTACCTTGTATTTTGATTCAACTTTCTGATCAGAACTCTCTACTCTTCTCTATTAACTTGCCTTCTTACATAAATGTTACGACTTACAGAGAAGTTTGATATAATTTCATGTCACTTTATATGGTTACACATGTAACGTAAAGCAAAAGGGCCTTGTTATCTCCACGAGTTTTAAAGATAAATTGAATATGTATAAAATCAACTTTACAAGTATTGAGACAAGCTCAAAGAAAGTAAGCAAATTACTTTAGCTCAAAGAACTAAATACTGCTCTTATTGAAGCCACATGGACCTTCTACTTACCAATAATTTCTTCCAAACATTTAAGAAAAATATAACTAATTTTTACACAATTTTTTTCAAAAAATAGAAAAAAGACAAAGCATTCAATTTATTTTATTAGACCACCATAAATTTTATACAAAAATTTGACAAGCATATCATTGCAAAGGAACTTTACAGACCAATTGCTCCCATGGACAGAAGTAAAATATTTAAACAATATATTGTTAATTAAATCCAGTGTTATACAATGCATAATATCTGTGTTTCCTTAAAAACCACTTTTTCCCTCCTCAATGTTCAGTGTAGGTTTTTCATTGCTTTAATGAGCTACTGAAGAATTCACAAATTGTTTACTTGATCAGAGGAAGCAGATTATTAAAATCCATCTACACATAGTTTTGCCATATATTTAAAGTTTTTCCATCTCATTCCCTCTCTTTCAATTTTCCCCACATATTCTATAATATGTCCTAATTAAGGGCAAAGTTTGAACGATATCTCTAATTCTGACCATGTTTTTCTTCAGACCATGCAATGAACCTGCAGAGATTAGAACTCTCTTCTGATGAATAATGAGCTTGAATGCACACCAACCTTTACTTATGATGTCAATAAACCCTTGAAATTAGTTCAGCTTCCTTCCATTTCATACAGCACAATTTGTGCCACATAAAATATATTTTTTATGTCTACATCATATTCCTCAAATATTCACTGAAATTCTATGTGTTCATTAATCTGAGTTTCTGTTATGTCTGCTTTGTTTTTGTCAAAGCTCTCTTCTTTCCTTTAGCCATGCTCAACTCCACCCACACCTGTTCCACCCACCAGTGAGACCAAGTGTGTGTTCTTCATATCCTTTCATGGTTTATAAATTGAATTAAGACAAGCTCATTTAAAAGCCTTGTCCATAGATAAGCATTGGTAACATTAAAACAAAAGCTCTTCTAAGCCTCTTTCACTCATTACCTTATAAAAACACATTAATTTTCATTAGTTATTTTGTACATTAAATATTTTGTTGATGTTTTAAAAATATTTTATTGATGTTTTAAAATATAGGACACAGCTCTCCTTCAGCAGTAGGAAGGAATTAACACGCTGAATTAGCCACAGTTTTCTAATGGTTCCTGGAAATGCCACATTCAAATGAATAAAATAATATCAAATATTTTGTTAGGCTAGTTAGGTGGAAATTTACATCTTTTACATGAGAACTACACAGGCATGATGTGCTTCAACCATAGACTCCTGGAATTTGATTATCCAGGACCAAAAATTCTAAAACAAGATTTCCACTAAAGAAAATATTATTTTAGACTGCCCTTGTCCCCATGATCCCTTTATAAGTAAGACTTTCATTGATAAACACATATACAGTAGACTCTCCATTAAGTAGAACTCAGGCAACCAGCACTTGAAAGAAACCAGAAAAAAAATTAAAATAATAATTTAAATACAAATTAAGATAAAATCAATTTCTAGCATGAATATAAGTTTAAACTTGGCTGCACATGATGCTGCCCTGCATGCCAGGCTGCACCATAAGTAAGCCCATGCTTGCACACCACATGTTTGTCTCCCCCCACTGCGAAATCATTGTATGTAAACATACCAGTCTGTTGGGATCTATTATTATTTAAATTTTGTGTTCTCACTAAACCGAAAGTATGCTGAAACAGGTCCCAAGTAAGCATAAATGCATAGTCTTATCCCTAACAGAAGATGGTAATATGCAAGAGACTTGAGAAAGATGAGTTGAGCAGTGCTCATGGAGGAATTTAATGTCAATTTGTCAATGATACATAAAGTTAAGGCTTAGTCTCAGAAGATAAAGGAGTTTTATTTTAAGTCAGAGAGTGACAAGAGTGTGGAGAAGCATCATACTCTTCATTCACCGAAAATGGAAGTGCTTGACCAGGCCCTGTATGAGTGGTTTTTAGTGAAAAGATCTGAGAGTGATTATATTTATGGATTCATGTTGCAGGAAAAATTGAGAGAATTCCATGCCAAAATGAACATTGAAGTTCAGTGTTCATTTTCAAGTGGCTGGCTTACCCAATTTAAGGTTTGTCATGGCATCCTTAAGCTGGATTGTCAGGTGAGCAGAAAACATCTGATTTTGAGGTTGCAAATTTATTTTGTGATGTTTTTAATGAATTGGTTGCAGAAAATGGCTTGACCCCAGAGCAGATTTATAATGCAGATGAGACTGGATTAATGTGGAATTGTCTGCCTAATTTTACTTTGGCTGGTGGTAATGAAAAGGTAGCTCACATATTCAAGCTAAATAAAGAGCATATAACTGCTTGTTTGTGCAAATGCATTGGGAAATCATAAGGTAAAGTTGTGTGTGGTCAGCAAATTTGCTAAAGTAGGTACTTTAAAGACATCACTAACCTTCTTATAGATTATCATGCACAGAGTAACAGTGGGATAAGTGCAGAGATTTTTACCAAGTGGTTTCATTATTTGTTTGTCCTCAGCATTAAAGAAAATTTATGAAAGAAAGAAATATCAGAGAATAGTAAATTCTGTTGCTCCTAAATAACTGTCATGCACATTTTCCTTTGAAAAAGCTTGTTAATAACAACACTTCCAGAAAGATATGTTATCTTTCAGCTAATGTCACAAGTTCATCCAACCAATGGATCAGGGAGTGATATAGAATGTAAAAATGTTTTAAAGGCATGACTTCATGCAAGTAATGACTAATTTTGATGAAACAATTCTGGACTTGCAGAAAAAGTATTATCTCGGAGATGTTATGTACACTTTCAGGTGTGTTTAAAATTCTATGAGAAGTGAAACATTGAAATGTTGGAGAAAGTTGTGCCCAGCTGTGATGTTTAGGGAATCCTCCTCCTCCTCTATTGACTTGGAGGGGTTTCCAGTCAGTAGTACAACTGCTAGTAGTGAAATGTATATAAAAAAATCTGTGAGTTAGTTGACTCTTCTAATGACAAAATATATTTATCTCAAAATAAACTGGTTGACTGGCTTGCTGTGGGTGATGCTATTCTAGTAACTGATACACTTACGATACAGAAGATGCCATAGAAGCTGTTTTAAGTTGTAGAAAAATGAATATTACAGAGGAGGAAGAGTGTGATGGTGATGGGTATAAGAAAGGAAAATTATCCTGGCAGAGAGCTACTATAGCATTTGAAACTGTAATAGCTTTTGCAGAACAGCAACCCTTCTTCACTTCTAAGCATGTTATGCAGCTGCACATCATGCAAAACCTGACTTTGCACAAGAGGTATAGGACCTCAAAGCAAGATGATATTTGTTCATTTTTTGAGGAAGTTGCATGCAGAGATACCCCGATGTTTGTCATAGCATTGTTCACCATATCCAAGAAATGGAAATGACCAAAGTGTTTCTTCATAGATGACTGGATAAAAAAGTTGTGGTACATATACACAATGGAATATTACTCAATCATAAGAAAAGATTATATACTCTACAACTAGAATAGACTTTGAGATTATCATGCTAAGCAAAATAAGCCAGACAGAAAAAAATCAAGAATCATATGATTTTACTCATATATGGGATATAAAACTGAAAGCAACAAAGAAAAAAGAAACTCATGGACACAGTCAATAGTTTAGTGGTTACCTGAGGGTAAGGGGGGAGGGGGAAGGGAGGAGGAAAGGACTCAAATATGTGGTAATGGAAAGAGAACTGACTCTGGGTAGTGAACACATAATGCAACACATAGACAATGTATTGGAGAATTGTACACCTGAACCCTATGTATTTTACCAACCAATGTCACCCCCAATAAATTTAATTTTTAAAAAAGCTGCATGAAAGTTTAGCAATAGAGCATCTTCTACTAATGCAGATTTAAGACCATTAAATCCACTTCTTCTGATCCTGTCCTAACTGCATCATCAGATCCTGATGATCCTGATGCGATGTCTGCCCAGTAAACTCTCTACCCTTCCTGTAACAGTTTTAAGTGTGTGTGTGTGTGTGTGTGTGTGTGTGTTTCTAAACTACTTGAAGGTACAAAAATTAGTGAAATTCATTAAGTTGAAAAGTTTATTGACTGACATTTAACTAAAATGGCACACTGCATTCACAAAGCTGTTTTTGTAATAAAACTGTGTTACATTAAGTTTGTCTTTATTTGTCTTAATTTGCTTTTAATTACTGTATTTCAATATTAATATCAAGGCAATACAGAGTTTATGGTATGGTGTGGTATGGTAGGGTATAGTATTAGGCCTATTTTTAATAGTAACTCTCAAGCAACCAGAAACTACATTTATCCAGCATTTTGAAATTATCTTGAGAAATCCAGTAAGCCTGAGATATGTAAACACTTGTGCACTGTAATTTAATCCTTGTTCATTGACATTTTAATGTTTTTTTTTAAAGATAAACTTCATGTATATAAGGTAGCCTTTGATAAAGTCATACCTATCTCTTCTAATATACTGAATATAAATTGTAGCCACATCATGTAGATTCTTACACCAACAATGATTATAAAAACACTTCATAATATAGCCAGTGTCCCCGTACACAGAAACACATAAGAAACCATAGCAAGTATACAAAAAAATATTAATATTTATACTCAGGAAACTATAGAGAATTATTAAACAGAGAGATTGTAATTGCTTCTTCAAGACCAAACAAATCTATAGAAAATATTTGCAATATGCATATATATAAATGATAGTGTCTATAAAACTATCCATTCTTAGTAAATCTAAAATGTAACATTTTCTCATTAAAAAACCAGATGAGATATTTTTCAAATTAGATGAAATACTCACAAATTAAAGAAACAAGAATATCAAACAATTTTGGAAAAGAAAAAGTACTAATGCTTCCAGAATATAAGCATATCATAAAACCATGATAATCAAATTAATATGAGTCTAATACAAGAGTAAACAAACAAAGCAATGTAATAGAATAAAAATTTCACTACAGACTCAAGTATATTTGTGCATATTATATGTAATAAAGGAATTATTTCAATGAAAGGAGAAAAATTAAGATTATTTAGTGATTGTCATTGGGACAGATGAGTAGCCATCTGGGAAAAAGAATGCATGACTCTCACCAATGACATAAAGTAAATAATCAGATAAGCTAAAAGTAAAAATTTTAAAGGATTACAAATGACTTTAAGAGAATTATTTTATAATCTTAGAAAAGCGAAGGCCTTTATAGCTTATGAAACAAATTCAGAAGACATAAGAAAGTATTGATAAATTATGATACATTAAAATAAACTTTCAATGTCATAAGTATAAACAAAAGGCAAAGGACAAGCTAGAAAACATATTTGAAATTGATGCTATGAAGAAAAGACTTATTTTTCTAAAACATAAAAAGAGATTGTACCAATTAATGGGAAAATGAGTAAAGGATATAAACAGTCGATAAAAGATAAAATTCAAATGGTTCTTAAACACATGAAAGAGTTCTCAACTTCGTAATAAGATAAATGCAAATGAAAGCTATATGGAAATTCAATTTTTGACCTATCAAGTTAAAACAACAATCAAAATATTTGCTAATGCACAGTTTTGGCAAAAGTGTCCAGGAACAAACACTTGTTGGTGAAAATATGAACTATCCCAATTGTTTAGAGGTAATTTGGCAGTATCAATTCCAATTCCAATTGATATATTTATTGACATAGAAATTCCACTTTTAGAAATTTATTTTACAGATACATTTGGATACATGGGAAATGGAATATATCAAGGCTATCATGGAAACTGGATTTATAACAAAAGATTGGAAATAAACAAAATGTCTATCAAGGGAAAACATGTAAATAAATTGTGTTATATACAGAAAATGGAATACTTTGTAGCTATGGGGTTGGTGAGGTGAGAGAATAAAACCCTTTAACGTACAGAGATAAGAGAAGCCCCAAGACATAGCACAGAATAGATAAAATAGCATGAAGTAGAGAGAAAAAAAACAAAGTGTATAGTGATGTGTATAAAATGCCTTCAACTGTATTTAAAGAAAAAAAGGTGGAATATGATGGAAGAACACCAAAAAACCACAATTGTCTTCTGGAAGTTGGGCCCCTTATAGTACAGGTTTCCCCAATGTGGAGAAAATGAAATAGTTCAGGCTCTCTTGATACACACCTGTTATGTAACCATGACTTACACTTTCCCAGGTGGCAGCCATTTTGTTGTTTATGAACATTCTGAGCTTGCTTCTTGGCTGTCTGCCACTTTTGATCTCCTGCCTATATAAGGGGATGGGACTCTCTAGGACAGCGGTTCTCAACCTGTGGGTCATGACCCCTTTGGGGGTCAAATGACTCTTTCACAGGGCTCACCTAAGACCATCAGAAAACACATATCAGATATTTGCATTATGATTCATAACAGTAGCAAAATTACAGTTATGAAGTAGCAACAAAAATACTTTTATGGGGGTTACCACAACACGAGGAACTGTATTACAGGGTCGCGGCATTAGGAAGGTTGAGAACCACTGCTCTAGGAGGTGGGTATGAGCTATGAGCTCTTGAGAGGGGACTCCTGGATGCCATGTTTGTTGCTGCTCTACTTCTGTAATAAAGACTATGTTTAAGTTGCTTATGGCTCCTCAATTCTTCTTCATACTGCCCAGATTCAATGTGAACCTCTGTGGCCTCAATCATTTGCAATAAATCCCACTAGGTGAGTGTTTTAGGAACCTATCTGCATTTATGTACTAGCTGCATTGTTGTAAGAGGCTGCACTTGGCTTCACTAAATTTTTTTAGGGGACTCCAAATTTGCTCATTTCATGATGGATGATTTACATGAACAACATGTAGCATGAAAATGCACTTACCCACACCACATATTGTGTTCACCATTTTTTTTTACCAAAAATGGTTTGACTTCCATGCCTTTTCCTCCCTAGTCACCCAATCTCACCCTAAGGGACTATTTTTTGTTTCTGTGGATGAAAAATATCCTCAAAAGAAAATATTTTGCCTTGTTACCATGAGGTAACACCAAAAAATGGCAGAAGCACTAAAAGGCATCAAAATTGATAAGTTCAAAAACTGTTTTGAGCACTGGAAAAAGCATCTCGATAGGTCTATTGCATCAAACAAAGAGTATTTCAAAGGTGACTAAATTTTAAACATGTAAGAGTAAATACACAATTTTTTTACAAATTCCATTTCAGCAGAGGAACCTCCTTGTATTGAGCATATGTATATGTCTTCTTTATGCCCAACAGATTTTTGGAGACATGCACAGTCACAGGTTAATGGTATCAGTTGCCCTTGTTGGATCCATCCCAGCTAAGCAGTTGCCAGGCAGTGATGAGAGAGTTTCCCTGTACAGTGTTTTGTACCATTTGGATTTCTAAACCTATGAATGCATTCTTACTCAACAAATTAGTACTCATTAGATATATTCATTTTCAGTAATTGAATAGTCCAGTTATCTTGTTATAAAATCCTAAATCAATATCTTTAAGTTTATGCTGTTATATAAAACAGCTAGCAATAAAATATGATATAGTTGTTATTCCAATAGCATATTTCACAGGATAATTAAGCCATGCATTAATTTGGCAACTATTCATTGAAGGTCTCCCATGTAACCATCATGATTTTAGTTTCTGGGGGTCACCTAGAGGAAGATAAGCCCAATTCCTTACACCCCAGGTTAAGGTAGCTCTGATTTTCTTGCTGCCAAAGTAAATATTCCTTTGTCCAGCAGATATTCATTTGCTTAGTGGGTTGCAGAGCTGAGGACTCCTCTTTGTGTTTTGCTCTGTGATTTTCCCTGGTCTCATGGCTTTAAATGAGACCATTGGAGGGCTGTCCAGAAAAAAAATCCAGCCATTGTCAATATAACAAGAATGGTTACATGACTGAATATCTTCTGAACAGCGCTTTATATCAGCAACTCTCACATTTTTATCTCCAGTCCAGCTTACTCATCCAAATTCTGGACTCCAAAACCTATTTGCCTATCTTCAACTGGATGAACTGGATGATGCATTAGTGTGTTAGGGCAAATGTAACAATACCACAGACTGGGTGGCTTAAACAACAAAAACTTATTGTGTCACAGTTTTGGATCCAGACTACATAATCAGGATATTATCATGGTTGGTTTCTCCTGAGGATTTTGAGAAATAATTTGTCCCATGCCTCTCTCCTAGCTTCTGGGAGTTTTCTGGCAGTTTTTGGCATTTACTGGTGTGTAAAGCATCTCCTGATCTTTGCATCTGTCTCTATCTGGCATTCTCCCTGTGTGTACATTCCCATACTATAAGTGCGCCAGTTATATTGGATTAGAGATCCTTCATTCTCCACTATGATCTCATCTTAACTAATTATTTTTTAATTAAAAAAAATTGTTGCACTTTTAGTTGACATTTAATATTATATTAGTTTCAGGTGTACAGCATAGCGTGTAGACATTTATATAATTACAAAGTGATCCTCCCAGTAAGTCTTGCACCCACCCAACACCACATATAATTAATATAATATTATGGGCTATATTCTCTAAACTTTACTTTACATCCCTGTGACTGTTTTGTAACTGCCTAGTTGTACTTAATTCCTTCACCCTTTTCACCCAGCCCTCAAAACCCCTCCCATCTGGCAACCAACAATTTGTACTCTTACCCATGAATTTGTTTTTGTTTTGTTTGTTCATTTGTTCTTTAAATTTCATGTATAAGTAAAATCATATGGTATTTGTCTTTGTCTGACTTATTTCACTTAGCATAATACTCTCTAGGTCCATCGATGTTGTCACAAATGGTAAGGGTTTATACATGTTAATGGCTGAGTAATATTCCATTGTATATATTTTTACCATGTGAGATATATATGTCGATAGCAGTCTCCTTAAAGCTATGTCTATAGCAGTCTATTTGAAGTTAATGGTAAAGTTTGGACACATTTTATAATCATTATTATCTATTATTCTTGTGTACCCACCATGTATGTTTTTGTCATTATTTTTCACTTTGTGTGTGTGTTTTTATTCATCAATTTACTGTTGCAATTCCACATATTATGCCTACCTTTGCCATTTAACATTTGTACTAGCTTCAGCGTTGGTTGACGTTGATGCTATTATGATGTATCTGCCTTTGTCAAAGAGAACACTTTTCCTTTTCAGTATTTATCTATTTACGTATATATTTTTTTATTTGTTTGTTTTTGTTTGTTTGTTTTCCTTCCTCTTAAAGAAGCCCATTCAGCATTTCTTGTAATACTGGAGTTTGGTGGTGATGAATTCCTTCAGCTTTTATTTTTGCCTGGAAAGATCTTTATCTCTCCTTCAATTCTAAATGATAGCTTTGCTGGTAGACTAAAATCAGTTGACAGTCTTATGGGATCCCCCTTGTAGTTAACTAACTGCTTTTCCCTTACAGGTTTTAGGATCCTTTATTTGTTTTAACCTTTGCCATTTTAACTGATGTGGGCCCATTTTCTTTGGGACTTTCTCAGTTTCATCAACTCTTATGTCCATTTCCTTTGCCAGGTCAAGGGAATTTTCAGTCAGTATTTCTTTGAATAGGTGTTCAATCCCTTTCTTTCTCTTTTCTCTTTCCAGTATCCTTATGATGTGAATGTTATTACATTTGATTTTCCCAGAGGTCTCTTAAATTGTCCTCATTTTTTAAATTCATTTTCCCTTTTTGCTGTTCCATTACCTTGTCTTCCAAATTGCTGATTCAATCCTCTGCTTCATCTAATCTGCTGTTGTTTTCATCTAATGTATTCTTCATTTCAGTTATTGTACTCTTCATTTCTGACTGGTTCTTTTCTATGTTTTTCTATGTCATTTTTTATGTTTCCTGTCCCTTCATTGAAGTTTTCATTGAGATAATCTTTTTCTTTTCTAATTTCACTGAACATCTTTATAACCAATTTTCAACTCTGAATCTAATACATTGCTTGCCTCTATTTAGTTTAGTTGTTTGTTTGTTTGTTTCTTTGTTTGTTTGTTTTCTGGAGTTTTGTCTTCTTCTTTCATTTGTCACATGTTTCATTGTTTCCTCATTTTGGCTGCCTCCTTGTTTTTGTTTCTATGTATTATGTAGATGTGCTATGTCTCTCAATCTTGACAGAGTAGCCCTATGGAGTAGGTGTCATGTGGGACCCAGTGGTTCATTCTCTTCACACACCTAAGTTGGATTCTTTAGGGGTTCCCCTTTTGTGGGTTGTGTGTGCTCTCTTATTGCAGTTGAGCTTTATTTGCTGTTGGCATATCAATGGGTGGGATTGACCTCAGGCTGACTGGATACAAGGACTGGTCATGACTACATTGGACAAGGTGTTTTTCAGGGGCTGACCTCATGGAGCAGGATTCACTTTAGTGGTGTTCTGGTGCCTGTGAAATCCACCCCTTGGATATGTCATTTGTGGTGCTAATTAGATGGTGTCCTTGTGCACCATTTAAAGCCTGCCACTGTGTATGTTGGTTCTGGGGTCTCTTGCAATGGGCTTTGGTGCAGGCAAAGGTCAGCCTGTGTTTGGCCCAGGGCTACCCAGTAGGACTTACAAAGTGATCTTCAGTTGATAGCTGCCTGTGCCAAGCTTAAAGCTGCTGGGAGAGGCTATGCTGTGTCAGTCTGGAGGTCACTTAGCAAGAGGTACAGGGCATGACGAGTCCAGCCATTGCTAGTTTTGGGTCTGAGAATCTCTGAGAAATTTTAGGAAATTCCACAGTACAGGCTGAGTCTGGCTTCTTGTGAGACACAGCTGCTGTAAGTGGTTGTAGCTGGTGAACAAGCTGTGTGGGGTGAGTTCTCAGGGAATCACCAGGGTAAGGTGAGAGTGGTGTTAGTCAGATTAATAGAGACTCAGATTTGGCACCTGCCTGTACATGCCAACTATGTGAGAGGAGGGCACAATAAAGAAACAATCATGCCTGCTGTCACTTCATTCCATGAAAAAACTGCCCCTCCAGTGTTCATCCTAAAGCCAAACAATTTGGTTTCTCCCTGTATATCCATAGCATTATCTGAACTGCTATCAACTTTGCTAGATCTTAGAGTGAATGTTTATGGGTGATTGAGTTGTGTTGGGGTCTACAGCAGGCCTCTGTCTCACCCTGACGAAGTTCCTGTCAATTTTCACAATCAGCCATTGTTGGGACTCCTCTTCCTGAAACTAGTGCTCTGGCCTGGGGAACCCAGTGTTGGCCTGGGACCACTCATGACTCAGTTGTGACCTTTGCAGTTGACATATCCCTCTGATTCTTAACTACCATGTGTGTGTTTGGGACTAGCCCATTTTGCATTTCTTCTCTTTCTACCAGTCTTGTTGTGGCTTCTTCTTTTTTATGTCTTTAGGTATAGGAGTTCTGTTGAGCTAGTGTTCATATGGTTCTCATAGGTGGTTGTTCCATAATTTAGTTGTAATTTTAGTGTGATCATGGGAGGAGGAGAGCACAGCCTTTATCTTCTCCTAAGGCAATTCTCATTCTCCCAGGCCAAAGCAAACCTCAAGGCTAGCTTTAACTTTTTTTAAATAGGTAAAAAAAGAGAAGATTGTTTAGATATATTAAAACAACCAAATGATCACTGAATCTTGATTCCATTTTAATTCAATTTTCAAAATGTTTTGGGGCTGTTATGAAAGCACTATATAAACAAGAGCTGACTTCAAATTCAATATACAATTTTATACATAGGTGGTCTTATGATAAACTCACTTTATAACTTGTAAAATAACTTCCATGTAAAAATTGTGTTTAAAGAATATTCAAATTTAACAAATATTTGTTTAAGTTGTTTCCATGTCTTAACTATTGTAATACTTCAATGGACATGGGAATATAGATATCTTTTTTTTTTTGAACTATGCATCTTTAATACTGTTTAGACAAAGAATAATTATATGGGAAATTGACAGGACAAAGAAAATTAGTTTTCATTAAAAAGAAATCTAAGAAAGGTTTAGGTTTAGGTAGTAAATTAGGAAAGGCCTTATCAGTTTTGTTTAGGAGCTTGGATAATTAATTTCACAAACTCATGCTAGAAAAAGTTCCACATACCTCATTGCTGAATATCACTAAGGTCACTTTCTCTAGTACTCCCCTTGGGAAGCTATGCACTGATGCCAATGCCTAGTCCACCCTTCAGAGCAATTTTGGAACTCTTTTTCTGGAGTGGCCATCAAAGCTGTGGTTGTATTACCCTTGATGTCCTGAATGTCATTAAAATGTCTACCCTTCAGTTTCCTTGATCTTTGGGTAAAGAAAAAAGTCATTGGGGGCCAGATCTGGTGAGTAGAGGGGGTGTTTCAAATACAGTTACTTGTTTTCTGGCTAAAAACTCCCTCACAGACAGTGCTGTGTGAGCTTTTGCATTGTCATGATACAAGAACCACGAGTTGTTGGTGAAAAGTTCAGATAGTTTTCATCTAACTTTTTCATGCAACCTTTTCAGCACTTCCAAATAGTGAACTTGGTTGACTGGCAAATTCATAATGAACAATTTCTCTGATATCAGAAAAGGTTAGCAACATCGTTTTGACTCTTGATTTAAACTGACAGAACTTTTTTTGGTTGTGAAGAATTGACTGACTTCCATTGTGCACTTCAACACTTTGTTTCAAGGTCGTATTGGTACACTCATTTTTTATCACCAGTAATAACATGGCCCAAAACATTGTCTTGCCTCTCTAAAAGGTCTTGGCAAACTTTGACTTTCATTTGCTTTTGTTCATCAGTGAGTTCCTTCAGGACCATTTTTGCACACACCTTTCTCATGCCA
>PVJL010005744.1:0-103325 GCA_004026885.1 Lyroderma lyra | reverse complement strand
GGGAGAAAGGGGAGGGGGTGGGAGAGGAGGGGGGAAGCTAAATATAAGGTGATGGAAAGAGAAGTCACATTAGGTGGTGAACTTATTATACAACAAGTTGACAATGCACTGTAGAATTGTATGCCTGAAACCTATGTAATCCTTGCTAACAGATGTCACCCCAATAAGTCTAACAATAAAAATGAATTAAAAAAAAAAAGAATAAATACACACACACAAAAAAACAAAAACAAAAACAAAAACAACAAAAAAAAAGATGAAATATTGCCATTTGCAACAAAATGGATGGACCTGGAGATCATCATGCTAAGTGAAATAAGCCAGACAGAAAAAACAAGGAACTGTATGATTTCACTCATATGTGGGATATAAAACTGAAAGCAACAAAGAGAAAAGAAATGAACAAACAAACAAACAACCCATGGACACAATCAATAGTTTAATGTTTATTCAGGGACAAGTGGGTTAGGGAGGGGAGAAAGGGGAAGGGGTGGGAGAGGAGGGGGGGAAGCTAAATATAAGGTGATGGAAAGAGAAGTCACATTAGGTGGTGAACTTATTATACAAGTTGACAATGCACTGTAGAACTGTATGCCTGAAACCTATGTAATCCTTGCTAACAGATGTCACCCCAATAAGTCTAACAATAAAAATGAAAAAAAAAAGAAAAAAAGAAACTTTTCAATAATTTTATAAATATAACATTTATAACAGGAAAAAAAAATAAGTTGAGTCTTTGTGGCTACTAAGGTAAGCCATTGCATTACCAAAAGATGAGGGGGTCGGTACTGGTTAGATCAAACAATTCTAATAATGTATATAGCAGCAAGAAACAGCCAAATAACAGTTTCTATTTCACTGTGGCCAGAGTGACCACTGTGAGACTCCCAGATAGAATTCTAATAGACATACAGTCTAGAAGATATTGAGAAGTCAGTTGATATAGCAGAACTTCTATTTGCATGAGCATTTGATGGGCATTTAAGGAAAAATTATGAAAAATCACATCAGGAATGTGTCGTAAGGCTCTAGACAATGTCTCTCCTAAATGAAACTTAGGAAAATATTATTTTTCCAGGCTTCAGAAATTGTGCCCTTGAAGTGCATGGAAAGATATTCTGAGAACAAAAAGAGATGAGGTGCTTCAACACGGGATTAACACAGAAGTGTTTCCTTGAGACCATGTATGGTACCAATGAAATGTTTTCTGCTATGTTGACATACGTGTTGAAAATTTATCCAGCAAGATTTATTCGAATGTGAGAGACCAACCTTCTCATATTATTTGTAACCCCAGAGGTTCTAGGGGAAGGAGAGAGAGTTATTTTTGAATCCTGGTTAAAGGATACAAAAGAGAGAAAAAACTCTCTCACTTCTGTGAGTATTTATACAGCTCCAAGTAAGCTGGTAGAATGAGCAACATTATCAGAGGCAGACGGAGTGATGGCAACAAAGGTAAAGCATGATGACAAGGTTTAACTATGGCAAAATTTGAACCAGGAGGTGGAAATGATGTTGGCAGTCACTTGATCATGGAATATTATGGTTATTAGCAGTAATGACCAGTGAAGCCATGTGGTTATGCAACAGAGCCATAAGGTGTGGAGAGCAAGCCTGTATCACCAGAATGTCACCAGCCCAGGGAAGAGGTGAGCTCCACTGTAGAAGCAAAGTGGAAGGTAAGAGCCACAGTGCCACAGAGACAGTACAGAGAGCAGGCCCAGAGGCAGGGCACATTCTTTCTCCATAGCTATTTTACCCAGACTCTCTTTTTCTTTCCTTCCTGACTAGTGTGGGCAAGGAAACCATTGGTTCGATGAATAAGAACAGGAAAGAAGATTAATAAACCCTAGTATTTATCCTCAGTATTTAATCAAAACTCATGTCCCTTTAAAAGAATCAGGAGACTTTTTTTTTTTTGCAGTTGAACTTTGGTAACAGAATTGTGCCAAGTGGAATCTTGGCTGTTTAGTTACTGTTGAACATTGGACAAACGTAATTAAAAATTCTGATTTTGGAGGGGTTCCCTGGTGGCATAGTGGCTAGGCTTCAGTACCCTCAACGCCATGGCCTGGGCTCAATTCCCAGCCAGGGAATCATCCCACACTCCAAAAAAAATTCTAATTTTACTTTTCTAAAATATAAGTATGGTCATGCATAATTTTCAGGGACAGTCTTGGATAAGGGTAGTGTGTGGTAATACTCAGCATAATGTTTTTATTCATCACAAATATACATACACAAAAACCATAGTTTTGCCTTTTTCTTTTCCTTCCCTATTTGAAAAGAAAGGCTGGGTGGTAAGATTTAGACTAACAGTGTCCATAGTATATAAAGAAAATTTGACTTGGTGATTTTGCTAGTAAATAGATAGAATATAATTGCAGATTATTCTTAATCTGCAATTAAATTTAACTGTTACATACAAGGCTAAGAGTAACATAACATCTCCAGGTTTCAGTAAATGTTAACTTGATGAATCAACTGAAGTAAACTGAGGTCTTTCTTGGTACTAATACTGGGACTCTGCATAGAGTAAGTGTATCACAGGACAGACACACCATTGCTGCCTACAAAAGAGGCCCAGTATGTTGTGAGGTTACTCAGGGATAAAGAAAAAATAAATGCCCTCATCGATTATGACATACTTTACAAATTTGTAGCAATTTTTTAAAAAGGAAATATCCTGCCAATGGTATATAATTTACGGTCAGATATTAGTAGTTTCAAGGTTTTCTAGAGAATATTGGTTGGCTGGTTAAACTCATCTCGATCATTGCCTTGAATAAGAGTAGCACACATATTATAGTCAATTGACAAAAACCACTGTGCAAGAACTACCTGGCTTTCCGCTTCAGAGCTTGAACAAATTGCTGGCTGGGGTGAGAAAAACTTTATTCCTTTGACATCTTAACAGTGAAATTAGTCAAGAGCATTCTGGGAACTCACTCATTTCTTTACAACATCTGGAAAGGAGACTGCATATTGATCTCTTTGGACTGCTCTGTTTTGTTGAGTGTGACAAGTTCTATATTCAAGGGAAAGGTTATTTAAGAATAATGAAGACATTTCACATAGCAAACTCCCATACACATCCAGATAAAAAGCTGAATCCTTGTCCTCAGTTTGTGCAATTAAATACCAAAGGTAAAAGAAGAAATGTAGTGATCACTGCTGTGCTATTGCCAGTTCATCACAGAAAATATGTCTCATGGCTGCGGGCTGGTGTCATCTGCAACATTGTTATTTATTTGAAGAGATACACACAGGTTAAAGCTGACAGAAAATCAGATTGGGCCTCCCTATGCTGATTTTTCTACACCATTTCAATTGCATTGCCCTGGGGGGTGAGTCATCTTTTTGTTAACACTACATATTCATCACTTAAAATGCACGGTTGTAAGAATGGCAAATGCACAGTATTATGCTGATGTTTTTCCATTAATTAATCAGTTATAATTGACATTCAATATACACCTAAATGTGACTTCAGTATCATTCCACATACGAAGCTGCCAGCATTCCTTATTGATCAGTTGGAGTTAGTGTACAATTATTAATCCATTTAAACCTAAATATATCTCACTGCTAAAGTCTGACCACTCTATAAAGAAGACTTCCCTTTTTGTGTAGATCTTATATGACCAAATATCTGGACATTATATTACCTTATCCTTTCTCTTCCTCATCAAACTTATAATATCAGCAAGATCATTTTCTCTGCTGATTTTCAAAAACCACATATATTAACGTTTTTCTATATTTATGCAAACATGTAATTGAGCATGTTATTAAAATTAGAGGCTGAATGAAGCAGAGTTGGTATTTGAGAAAGACACTTCTGAACTCTACAGTTTCAAATGCATGAACATCTAAAGATGAAATACTATTGTTAACCCTGGAGAGGTCATGGCAGATCTGAGAGTTACAAACAAACTCTTTTCATTAATATTATTACATCACTGCAAACTGTGCAAGGCTAAAGACAATCATTTTAGAAAACCTATTTTTCTCCTGATTTTTGTAGATGCAATACTTGAAAACCTCAGAATACAGAGAATGGGACAACTTCTCACTCTGTCTTATACAATCTTGATCTTCTTAAAAACAATTCAGTGCCTAACAAGAACAAATAGCATCATACCATAATTCTAACATACTATACAATATCTCATTAAACCAAGTAGCAATGGTATTTATTAATTCATTTATTTATTTAACAAAGATATATTTGCAACCAACTACAAGCTTGATTTTACCTGTGTGTAGCGTGTTGTCCTACTAAGTTGTAAACATTTCTGAAATAATAAGTACTTGAGATCTTCTTTTAGAATCTCAGTTGCACCCTTACAATAAGATAAATTGAGAAAAATCACTTCTATCACCCAATCTTATTTCAATTGAGTGGTGGCAAGGCTTACATGGAACGGAGACCAACAATTCTAACTCAGCCATCTACATCATCATGCAATTAGCCTTCAGATTTATAAAAATGAACTTCTCATATGCCCCAGACCTTACTTAGTTGTCAAAGTCCTCAGGTGTTGATCATGCAAAGCATTGTGATAAGGTCAATGAAGGCCCCAGAGAAACTAGAGTTATTTCATTTAAATAGATGTGAATGCTGTTCGTGAATGCGTATTTCCGACTAGATCACGTGCCCTCCTCTGTCTTGCAACCTCCTCACAGTTTATATTAAAGTGAAGAGGAGGCAGTGATATTAACCAAAGCAGTGTGTTCTTCTGGAGCATTCTCTCCTTTATTGCCTATCACATCGCTTTCACCTCAGTCCTTAATTCAGACCATGAGGATACCTTCTGATCCTAACAGAACTGCTTTCTCAAAAAATATGAAAATTGAAGGTGTCAAAATGTTTAGGCCTTGATGTGCTGGAAACATTTTCTCCCTCATATTATTTTCATTTCTCTTTATATGACACCTTTCTCTAAAAAGGACTTTTGCATTCAAATACTGACCTTAGAAAGCCAGACATGAAATGATACTTTTAGTCCAAATAGCACCCTCTGTTTCACTCAGTGAGGCTAGCCACTTACTCTGCCGATTTATACAACTCACGCTGCCAGAGATATTAGAGACCTCAGGTCAGATTTAATCTCCCTTCCTCTGCTCTGATTATGTGTGGATGTGCAGTTACTGAAAAACCAATCAATAAAAAAGTGAATACACACACACACATATATATATATATATATATATACACACACACACATATATATGCATTTACTTTTTAATATGAAAGAGGGTTTGAGGATGAACTAATTATTAACATGTAATAAAAGTCTATAGAAGCACAGCATTCATCAAAAACATAGTAGTAAATAAACATAATCTTATTGTGTCTGATGTAACAAAACAGATCTTTATTTTTTTTAACTACTTAAAAAATTACATGTTTTCTTCCATTTTGAAGTGAAAATTTCATTACCTTGGTAACTCCAAAGCAAGTAAAGAATATATAAGCAACTGGAGGAAGGATAAAAATCAAAGTTAAACGTAATTGCTTTAAAGAGGATGTGAAAATAAAAATCCATTAACATAATCTTTGACCAAAGTGAAGCAAATTAGTTGGACTTTCTGAGTCATAAACTTAAATATCAAAAGCAAAACAAAACAAAACAAACAAAAAAACATACTGAGGCCAGTCTGTGGGAAGTAATTAAAATCCTAGCAAATGTTTACTTTGTGCAGGGTGCTATATTAAAGACTTTAAATGCCTCATGTATTTAATTCACGCAAGATCCTGTTAGTCAAGGGCGTATATATCTTTATTTTAGAAATAAACAGATCAGTGAAGTTAGAAGTCTGCCCTAAGTCACACAGCTAGCAAATATTGGAGATGAATTTAGATCCTAGATCTCTCTAACATTAAAGCCCAACACCTAAAAGAGTGCCAGACCAAAAACAAGTGGTCTATAAATACTGTCAGTGCTCTTTAAATACCACATTCTACGGCTGTAGCAGTAGACCACACACATAGATCTGGGGGTGGGGTGGGGGGATGTGCTACACAACTATTGTGATATGGTGGGTTCTGCAGTCTCTACTCAAATGAAAAATATATTTATCCCTCAAAGTTCATTTTAAACCCCACTTTTGAATTTTATGCTTTTAACATTATTCTTTGACTTGCAAAAATGTTCACATTACCCTTAGAAATGTAAACCATAAAGCAGTTTTATTGTGACTATGGTGAAATTAGGTGAGGGAGGAATAATCATGAGCATCTTAAGCAAGAGAACTTCATTTTTGCAGATAAATCCCCATCCCATCCCTTCACTCCCACACCCATGAAGGACCAATAGTAGAAAACCAATGGCAATAGTAATACCAATAGTAATCATTGGTATTACTATTACAATTGGTATTTTTCTCTCTTAAGAACTACTAGGAGAGGCTTTATGAAATTAACAGTTCTATGGGGATTTCATACAACTTTGGTCATCCAAAAATAAGAGGCAAAAAATTATATATCTGGAAGTTGGCAAAAAAAAAGAGGCTGGAGAAATGGGGGACCGGAAAACAGCTGGTGTGGGAAAGAAAGTGATACCATTTTCTCCATCTTGGAAGTAAGCTTCTACATAGCTGGGCCATTGTCTAGGACTAAACAGGGTACTGCAAGAAATGGGACTACAACTCATACACTTCCCTTTGCCACATAACAAATTGTTATAATGCAATGTGGCGAAAATAAACATCAAATTGAAAGGTATTGAAAAAGAAAGATATCTAAAAGATATCTGAGATAGGGGTTCGGAGACTTGTCTGACCATCAATATCAGCTAAGGATACAAATTTCATCATTTCCTGTTCCCCCACTTACTACAAAGGTGGTTTTTATTTTATATCTCAAGTATAAATGTGACATTATACTTACAGCTGTTGGGAATTTCCAAAGTAAAGATATTTAATTTTAGATAATTAAGAGGAACTCTATAAATTTGTGTCTATTAGGCTATCAATTTACATGAGTTCTACTGACCATTGATACGTTTTATTCTTTTGTTTTTTTAATTTTCTCTGATTTTAATGTAAAATATAATATATTCTCATAAAAATGCAAACAATTTTTGTAATTAAAAAATGAACATTTACTTCTGATTCTAGTACAGTTCTTAGAAATACACTGATCACAGATTATTTGCTTTAAATACACTTTTACTAATGTATTCAGATATGTATTTTTTATAAAAGCAGGAATATACTATTCATATTATCTCATTGCCTGCTTTTTAATATTTTTATTAACTGTGATAAACATAACAACTTCTTGTTTCTAGTCCAGCATGTAAGAATCTTGAAGGTCTTCACTCCATTCCAACAACATGTAAAAGGCTTAATAAACTGAAAAATAACCAACTCTTAGAACTGTAAGAGAATAGAGATGACAGGAAAAAACTGTTTCTCCCAATGTTAGAGAGACCAGCAGGTGAGTGCATATGGGGAATCACAGCTTATTGGATCAGAAATCCACAAGCAAAACATTCTGTATGAAGTAGTGCCAGGGTAGAAACCTGAATTACAATCGCTGAAATGCTAGAGGCTCAGTGTGGACGAATCTAAGAGAGGAAAAACTCCAGAAAGACCTTGTCATCAGGGGACTCCCAAACTTTTGTGAGTTTTACCTACTGCAGCGCAACTAGTTTCTCACAGTGAAGATCAGAGAAAAATCCTACGTGCTTATGGCAGATGGAGGGGGAAACACACACCTACACACACGCACACATTTTGAAATACACCAGAATATTCTGTTTTCTATTTGTTTGTTTGTTTGTTTTTTAACAAGATCTGCCTTTATAAGGAACTATTTAACCTAATCTGCTAGGGTTTTATCAGAGCCTAACTGACTTAGTGAAGAGAAATACGCAACTCTAGGCCACTCTAGCCATCTTACCCACCTAATGAGGGTAGGGGGATTGAGAAGCACTTTTGAAATTCACAGCCCTGAGAAACAAGTCCACTAAAACACTTAGACTTAATCATGAGACTGTAGAAAACTTGCTCTCCCTCCACAGCTTACCACCACATTACTAAAGACCTATTCATAGCAGTATCCTTTACTCAGTACATAATGTCTGACTATTAAGAAAAAATAACAAGACATATGAAAAGGCAAAAGCACAGAAAGAACAAGCATCAGAATCAGACTCAGATCTGGCAAGGATGTTGGAAGTATCAGACTGGGGAAAAGAAGCAACTGTGACTAATATGCTAATGGATCTATTGGCTAATGCAGGGAATCTACAAGAATAAGATGGGCAGTGTAAATGGAGAGATGGACATTCTAAGAAAGAACAAAAAAGCAAATCTAGAGATAAAAAACATTTTAACAGAAATAAAGAATACCTTTGATGGGCTTATATATAGACTGGACACTGAGCTTGAGGATATTTCAATGGACCCTACAAAACAGAAAAGTAATGAAAAAAAATACTGAACACAACAGAATATTCAGTAACTGTTGACAACTATAAAGGTGTAACATGTGTAACAGGAGCAACAGAAGGAGAAGAGGGAAAAGAACAGAAGAAATATTTGAAATAATAATGACTGAGAATTTCCCCCAAATGAATCACAGACACAGAACTGGGAAACCACAGATATAGGAAGGTCAGAGAACACCAAGCAAGAAAAATGCCAGGAAAAAACTAACAGCTGGCATATAATTTTTAAACTACATAAAATCAAAGATAAAGAAAAAAATTCCTGGAAAAACAGCCAGAAGAAGGAAACCAATCTTGCATATAAGGAGTAAAGATAAGAATTACAAGGTCTGCCTGGGAAAAATCTAGCCATAAATGCCTCTATTTTTCATATTACATGGCTGGATACTTTCTGGATAGCCCTCATATATCTGACGTTTCCTCAGTAACCATGCAAGCAAGAGGACAGTGGAATATTTAAAGTATTGAGAGAGAGAGAAAAAAAACAAACAAACAAATAAACCACTCATTGTGCACTGGTAGTGGAATTGAGGAAGGAACACTAGCTTTCACATTAGAATATTTAAATATCAGCTGTTATCATCTATATAAATTTGAGCAATCTATTAACTTTGCCTCCTCTCACTTTCTCAAAGAAAGATGTAAATAAATTTACATCACAGTTATAAAAAGTTAATAAAATAGTTTACTAAAAAATGTATTCTGGAGTTCCCTGATGGTGTAGTGGCTTAAGGCTTCGGCGCTGGCACTGTCAGCGCTGCGGCCTGGGTTCGAGTCCCAGTCAGGGAGCTACCCACATACCAAAAAAGCAAAAAAAAAAAAAAAAAAAAAAATGTATTCAACGAGCATATATTGTGAACCCACTATGTGCCAAACCACTAGTAGGCACTGTGGATATAGAGTTAAACCAATCAGAACAAGGTTACGGTCATATAGGAGAGATATATTAAAGTAAGTCAACATTATGTCATGAAAATAGTGGTAAGCACTGCTAAGACTCCAAAAATAAAATTATGAGAAAGTATTACCCAGAAAACACTGTTAGGATAAAGAAAAGCTAAAAAGAAATGACATGTAAGCTGAGACCTGAATATCATGACCATACCAGGCAAGGAGGGGGAGGTAAACCATCTGAGACAGATCTGATGGAAACTAAGAAAAAAAACTTTAAAATCAGAAATAAATGGAAGCAATTAAGATCTCTTTCAATAAGTGCATGGATAAGCTAATTGTAGTATATCTATATAATGGAATATTATGCAGTGGTAAAAAGGAAGGAGCTATCAAGCCACTAAAAAACATGATTAAACCTTGAATGCATACTGCTAAGTTAAAGAAGCCAGTCTGAAAAGGCTCCATACAATATAATTCCAGTTATATGACATTCTGGAAAAGACAAGACTATAGAGACAATTAAAAATATCACTAGTTGACAGGAGTTTGGGAGGAGAAGAGGTAGGTTTGCTCAGTAAAACAGAAGGGATTGTTTAAGGTGCTAAAACTCTCATATATGAATGATACCATAATTATGGATATATTACATTATATATTTATCAAAATTCACTGAACTTTATAACAAAAAGTAAATGTTAATACTCAC
Source organism: Lyroderma lyra (assembly GCA_004026885.1). Classification (NCBI taxonomy): domain Eukaryota; kingdom Metazoa; phylum Chordata; class Mammalia; order Chiroptera; family Megadermatidae; genus Lyroderma; species Lyroderma lyra. Next base: position 93,263 of record PVJL010005744.1, on the reverse strand, counting down.
AAATTTGAAAACATATTTAGTGTTCAGTGGAAAACCCAGGATGGAACGCAGAATATGAAAAAAATTATCTAACTGTATTACTATAAATGTAATGAAGCAACCTCTTTGAATGGGTTGGGTAAATAGCAAATGATATCAGCAAGTTTGGAAAGTGGAGTCTGTAAAATTAAAGGCAAAAAAGACTATACTCCAGTTGATAAAATTGTATTGCATGGGGATATGAGTTAACAATTCTGATGTTTTTATAGGTGCATCCTGGAAATAAAAATTAAGTAAATGGTTGACAATGGTGGTAGGCAAGTGTTTTACAATGGTAGTGGGAGGTTAAAGATAAGCAAGAGGAGGAAATTGTATAAATACTGATGGCTACTATAAATATATATGTATACATACATATGTTTATATATATATAATAAGTAGGTACACATTTTTTAATGCTCTGTCCACTTAAAGAACCTAGAAGTAATGACATCCCAATAGAAATGAGTGCCAGGTTTGGTTTCTAGTTACATCCTATAATAAAAAGAACCAGAACTCCCTGGAGAAATTGCTCATTCTAGGACAGGGGCAGTAAATATACAATATGCGCCTGGAGAATCTTGTAATACAAAAAAGGAAGGAAATACATGGAAAAACAAAATCCCACAATAATGGAGATAAATCAAAGGGAAACAGAAGCCAACAAAAAGAGTTACATGTAGCCAAAGATAAGGAAATTTTACCTGCAAAATAAAGTAGCACCGAATTAAAACCTGAGGTATAAAATGAATATTCATGAGTCCATATGGCTATAAATGCATTATTAAATAAATTAACAAATGGGAAGAAGATACAAATCTTCCACTCAGAGGAAATTAAAGAAAAGAAAAGGACAAAGAAGAGTATATTTACAGTGGAGAACACTGACAAACACTACCTTAGCCAGGTCATCAAGGTCAATATCAATAGTATTAGTTAATTAGTTATACAAATATACCATATTAATATAGGATGTTAAAAATAGGGGAAACTAGCCATGGGGTTTATTCAAATTTTCATACTCCTCAATTTTTATGTAAACTTAAAACTTTTCTAAAAAACTAGTATTTATTTTAAAAACTGACGTGACAAGACCTGGAACACAGTGAGTAAAAGAGAAGAGTAATAGTTAATACAGCTGGAAAGCTAGTTAGGTGTCAGATCACATAAAGTTTTGTAGTCTATGAAAAGATATTTTGGAATTTTTTTCTGAGTGCCATGGAAAAAGCAAGTGGATAATTTAAATCTGGTGTGTGTGTGTGATACTATACCATTTTGATTTAAAATAATAATGAAACTCTAGTAGTTGTGCGGAAAAGTGGGTAGGAACTGAGAGTGGGTGGGACCAAAGTGTGAGGATTAAAACGGGGGCAACACTAAAAAGTATTGTAATAGAACCCAACATGGTAGTAGTTATAAACATTTAGATGGAAATAAATGAATACAAAGTATATTTTGTATATAAAATGAAAAAATTTGGTGATAGGTTGAATGTTGTGTTGAGGTAGAGTGAATTGCTAATAATGGCATAACTTTCTTACATTTTGGTAGTAGAAAACTTACAGAAATGGATAAAAATACAGGAAAATGGAAGAAAACATCTAGAATTTAGTTTTGGACGTGTTAAGTTTGGGAAACTTTGAGCCATCTAAGTGAAGATAGCCGATAGCTGAATATCCTCAGAAGAAAGGTCAAAATTAGAAAGAAAATTTTAGTAGTTAAGATATTGTAGATGATATTTATAAACATGAAAATCAATGAGGTTGTCTAGGAAGAGAGGATACAAAGCAAAAAGATGGAACCAAGAACTCAAGTATTTGGAGAGAATAGTATGAGTTAGTGGGCAAAATAAAGAGATATTGACAATTTGGGAATGTGGAAATGTCTTTTAAGAGGGGGAAGTGCTCAACTCTATTACATGCTGCTATGAGTTCTAAAAACAAGAGAAGAGAAAATGCCCTATTATGTGCCCGTATATGGTGGTCATTATATGTCTTAAGAGCAGTTTTTCTAAAAGTGGGACCAAGGTCCATACACTGCAGAGTGGTAGTAAAGGCAGTCAATACAGCAGATGTTGAATTATTTCTTTCAGAAAGTTTGAGTATGATATGGAACAAAAAGTAGGGCAGTAGCTTGGAGGATATATGAAATAAATATGGGATATTTCCAAATTCATTTACTGTTAGAGATTTGAGGAGGATACTGAGTTCATTGAGAAAATGAGAGGTAGACGCTACAACTCATGTGAAAGCATTAGCATTTCATACAATGAGAAATACATGCTTCATGGTAATGAGGTAGAAGGAAGTTGGTACAAGAAGGTAGTGGTTGATGTAGAAAATTTATACCCTTTTTTTTTTCCTTTGGTGGTGGAAAATGAGGAAATTCTTTTCATTTGCTCAATGAAACATAAAGCATACTAGCTGAAAATGAAAGCAGAAAGGAGACTTTTTTTTAATACTGTCATTCAGGTATGTGATAGGTATTTTTCAGAATGTGCACACTAGATAAATCAGATGTCTTGCAGTGTCCGGTACTTCTTTTAAGGAAGTGACCATGATGTCGGAGACACAATATGCAAGGGGTTGCATACAAGAATAGAGAATGCAATTGGTTTATTGCATCTCAGGCTGAGGTTATGACCAAAGGAGAAAGAGTTGGGTGAATTAATGAAATGCTGAATATAAGTATGGGTCATAAAAATACCAGCTGGATGGAAAAGGAAGTAGAGGCAGAAATAGTGTGTTAAATACTCCCTAAAGGTAAGGGAGTCAATAGATTGAAAGTGACAGCATATTTGATTTGTAGAAATAATTTACACTAGTTGGCATAATAAACAAACCCTTGAATTCTCATTGACTAGCACAAGGAAAGGTAATTTCTAAGGCCAAAAAAGTTTGAAATGTGTTAGTGAAGACTTTATTTCATCTCATGACAGGTGGTTTAGATGCCCTTCATTTTGGACTCTTAGTGCATGACTTCCAAGGTCATTTAAGCAGAAGCAGCAAGTAATAGAAAAAGCATGTCCTTTCTTTACTTTCTATACTTTAACCAGAATTAACCCCACAAACTGAATTTACTCCAAAGGACTTTGCTTTGGGGAATATTTGATAATCACTTTCTCTGCCACAGAGGCCAAAGGTTGGTTTCAGTGTCAACCTAAATTAGATGAGCTGGAAATATAGAAAGCTATAGACTCTTTAAACTTATTATGTTGGCAATTTGCAGTTTCTGTTAATATAAAACAATCTATGGTATGTCTCTGGGATTCTGTGGCTGAGATAGGATGAAAAGAACTTTGAAGATGAGGTTGTCAACAACTGAGCACAGACAAAAATTTCAATGAAGAATGTCTATACATTTCAGCAACCAAATGGGGAAGAAAAAATTATAGGTGTATGGCATAAACTTCAAAAGAGCTTAGAATTTTAGAAAATGGAGAGGAAGTTTATGACCTAAAAGAAATACTGAGGAATGAAAATGAAGACTCTCCCAGCTCCCCACTATGAGATATGGTAGGTGTGGAAGGATGTTAAGTCTCCTTTGGAGAGGGAATTTGATAATATATCAGAAGAGACTCAGATTTTAGTTAAGGCAAGATGGTTGGGGAAATGTTCCAACAGAATTTGATAACACTAGGAAGCATGTATATGCACAAGCCAGTGGCAGAAGGGTAGAATTTTGGAGGAAATGGTGTGGTAGGATAAGTTGAAGAGATAGGGTATATATAGATCATAATGTGAATGAGATTTCAGGCAGTAATGAATAATCAAAAAGGTCTAAACTCTAAATAAAGTTGTAGTCTTAAATACTACAATAACACAAAAGAAAAAAAACTAAAATGAAAATAAAACATGTAGAAATTAAAAATATAAATTTTTGTCTTGATTAGTTATTTTGTTATTTCAACTTTTTATTGTTTTTTTGTTTTTTTGGTTTTTTTTGGCTCTCCATCAAGTCTGCAAAATTTCTCAAGGAAGTGTTCACATTCTGAATTTTTCTGTCTATTTTTAGCAATTTAATATTTCTGGATATATTATCTAAGTCCTTGTAGTTAAGATTAACTTACCTAAGTGTCATAACTTTTTTTTTTTAGATTTTTTCCAGACCACTCTTTAATTAATAGGTGCTTTCAGTGACTAAAGTAACAATATAAAAGAAAAATCAATGTGATTATTTCAAATTATTTTCCTGAAGAACTGAAGTTGTTTCTTCTGTGATATATGTTTCAGAGCTCCCCCTTCTCCACACACACACACTTTCTATACGTACCCTTAGAGAAACAAACATTAAGAAATTAAGACTTTGGTGTTTTTGGTTTTGACAACAAGGTATTATTAAGGTTCACTGAGATTCATTCTAAAATGAAATTATCTTTGATTACCCAAAGAAGTTTTTCAAATTCTTTAAATCACTTGGTTCATAAACACACACACACACACACACACACACACACACACACACACACATCTTTCTGGATTTTATCTTCTTCAAAAGGCTGGAGGGGTGGTGGAAAAAAATTGTCAAAAGTTTGATAGAACTCAGGAAATGATCCAATAGCTGTTTAAGAAATGAGTTACATTAAACTGAAGTGTAATTATAGGACACAGATGAAACCAAATATTTCTGAAAATGAAAAAAAATTATTGCAAAAACTAACAACCAAGAACATTTATAAGCAACAACTTTTAACCAAGATTAACAGGCTGTCTTTCCCACATTTATACCCACCTCCCAATCCAACATAATCAAGGATATTCTTTTTACTGTTACTTTTCTGTCTGGAAAATAGAAGAGAGTAAGTCAGAGAGTAAATAGAGGAAGGTAGCTAAAACCATCCAGCAGTGCAATGGACCGCTTTTACGAATAGGGAGCTCCCCAGTCCTGGAAATAGTGACGTTCACAAGACCGTCTATTAAGACCATGTAGAGGTGAATCTTTCTTAGGATGATAGACCTAGAAAGGTGTCTTCTACTAACTCTTTTCTCCAAGGAATTTAAATCAGTAATATGACTACTGATGCTTGGCATTCCTGCTAGTTTTACTAGCCTGAAGTATCAGTTTAACTGAATAATGGGTGATTGACACCTTCTTTTGATTTAGTGTTGACACAAGCTGTATCCAAATCTCCCTTCTTTCTGCCTAAACTAGGAAGGCTACACATAGGTTTGCTTGGTTCCTCTGGAATTTATTCAGCTTCAAATCAATGTCCATCTACCTGAAGGCTCAACCAAACCCAGGACTGCCACTGGCTGCTGGAGGGAAGAAAAAGGCCCCCGTGTACCCCTGCCTCAGCAGCCATTCTGCTGTTTCTATGGAAACATTCACCAGACAGCAGCAAGCTCTACTGTGCAAGTGGATGAGAAGGCATGTTCCTTTCATCATCACGTCTCCTAGAGTGCAACCACTTCTTAGAATGAAAGAATATGGTGAACACAGTTCAATATTCTGACATAAATTGTTTGGGAGAATGTGAATTGTATTCCAAAATCCTATAACATAGTTCATTTTTTCTCTCCCAGGTAGGCATTTCCTTCCAAATGACTTATATAAGATTGAGAAAACAAGGAAGGAAAATAAGTCACATTAAAAAGTGCCTACTACGTACTAGACACTGTGCATTAATTTATTTTTAACATTTCCTCAGGAGGAAATGGAGATTTAGAATTTACATAATTTGCTTAAAGTGTCTCAGATTTCAAATTGGAAAGCCAAGACTAAAATCAGTGTATGTCTGATTGGTAAGCTCAGTGTGTTCTTTGTGCCTTTAGTAGAAATGTGCCCTCTGGAAGACAGGATGGCAGACAGTGAGTGAGGAAAGGGTGCAAGTTAGAACTAAAAAAGCTGAAGCAATGGAAAAGGATTAGAAATTCCCAGTGGGGCAAAGAGGGGTGGGGGAGTACATTGGGAATGGGCTTAGAAGCTGATAGTATGAAGGCGGGCTGATAAATTTTGTCTCCACTGCAATTTTTTTGTTACATTAGGCATATCTGGATCTAGTCACATGGTACCTCCCCTCCATCATTCTTGACCTTCTACACACAGATGCTTACATTTTTCACCTAGTGCACAGTGAATTTGAAGAGTGTTCAAACATTAGTTTCCAACAGCGTGCTGTCATTGAAGTCTTAACAGTGAAAAAAAGTTCCTCCAATTTTTTTGAAATTTTTGAAAGAGAACATGAGGACTTCTTAAAGCAGATCATTACAGGTGATGAAACTTGGGTCCATCATTAGGACCCCAAAAACTAAATAAAGGCAGTCCCTGGAATACTGCCATTAAGGGATCAAAGCCGTGTCTTCTCTTAGCAAATTTCTCAACTCCTCTTCCCATCTATCACATACTCACATTAGCTATTTAGCTGTCTTTTCAAGTATACTATAAATTCTTTGAAGTCAAGAACTTTTTCTCATTCATGTTTGTATTCCCAGTATTATCAGAGTGCATGATATGTCACAGATTAAAAACAAAATTATTTGTGAATTAAATTGCAACATCCATGTCATTGGATTCTTTATTGCCCACTGGATCCACAGAAATAATTCCAATCCTTTTTCCACATGAAAACCTTAACAAGTCCCCCGTTGATAACCTTTTGTTTTTCAGTTCTTACTTCTTGTTATTACACTCAGTTTTCTTACGGCATGGTTTTGAGTTTGTTCATCACGTGGACGGTCTTGTTTTCAGTGTTCCTCTAAAAGTTTGGCACTCTCACAAGGAAGAATTGCAGGCACGAATGTCACCAATCAAATTCTTTTTTCCATAAACATGTTCAACTCTAGTCCTCTTTATGGGTAACTAACAGGGGGCAATGTTGAAAATCTTATGGAGAGTTTCCTATTTCTATCATTTTGTCACTATTGAGCCATTTTTCAAATGAATTTCACATTTCTTTTTTCTTAAGATAGATTTATCTTTAGGCACTCCTATCCTCCCTTTAAGCCAGTTGTCAGTTTCTTCATTCATTTTGAAATGCTGATATGCATGAATTTTGTCAAGTGTAGCTAATGCCTATTATGAGTTTATTCTCTCTTCTCCTGGTCAGATTGAACAGGCAAACAAGGAGGAAAGCAATTTTCACTTAAGCAATGTAACTCAAATGCTTCAGTTTTGCATTTAAGGTTTTCTATCCTCTTTCCCTAATACATTTCTCTAGCCTACATTCAAATGTCTCACCCTCCCTGTGTCCCACACTGTAGCCAAAAATGCTTTCCCTTTTCTTCCAAACATGTATACTTCCATCCATTTGAGATGCTCGTCATCATTATCTCTAGCAAAGTAAGCCCTATTACTCAAAATACATATTTTTTTATTTTTGCTTATTTTCACTTTTTGGTGCTTCCAAAGGCACCAAATTATCTATATATAATGAACTGACAAGCAAACAAACAAGGGATATATACATATGTGTGTGTGTGTGTGTGTGTGTGTGTGTAAAATATATGTGAAATAGTGTATGCACATATATTTATATATACATATGTATGTATAATTATATATGTATAATTATATATGCATATATATACACAATTATATATATATATATACACACATATATATATTTGTTTACTTTTATTATCATCTAAACTATGGTTATCAATATCCTCAGAAATGTTCTGATCTATACTGAGAATTTCTGGATAATAAAGTCTCATCTTTGTTTTCTATTCCTGCAAGTCTATGTTAGTTATCTATTATTGCATAACTAAATACTCTAACTGTAGCATTTATAATCTACAGTTCCTATAGGTCAGGACACTGCTCATGACTTATTGGGTCCTTTGATGAAAATTTCTCACAAGGCTACAATGCAAGTGTCTGTTGGAGATGAGTCATCTTAAAGCTCACCTAGAGAAGTATCTGCTTCTAAGAGCTTAGGATTGTTGGCAGAATTTAATTCATCAAGATCTTTTGGACTAGAGGCTTGCCTTAGCCCTAGGGGGGCCATGTGGGCCTCTCTCTACAACAACAATAGCTTACTTATCAAAAAGTATAGGCCAAGAAGACAGTAAAGAAGTGCTAGAAAGTCATCATCTTTTGTAACCTAATTCTGGAGGTGGCAATCCATCACTTTTGCTACTTTCTCTTGGTTAAAAGTGAGTGACTTGGGCCAGCCTACATACAATAGCACAGAAATAAATGCCAGGAAATGGTTATTACTGGGGAACATCTTAGAAGTCAGCCCTCCACAAAGGCCTTAGGTAGGATCCTATACCAAGTTAACTTAATAGTGCAAATTTAAGCTTTCTAAATTGAACTGATGTACTTTTGCACACAAATATATTAGTGGATGATAATTTAAAGTGTGAAACATGCAAGATTATTTTTATTTTTTAAAAAATAATCCTTATAGATAGCAAAGCCTTAAACTATAAAGGTAGAAAGTTACACACTTTGTTTCATATTAATTTTATCTCATATTTGTTTCTATAGCAATCTCTTTCTAACCATTGATATAGCTAAATTTCTATATCATTTTACCCTTCCTGGTTCCAAATAATTTCTAATATTGCTCTAAATCAAAGAAATAGAAACAGAGCTGTGGTATAACTTTTTTGACCTATATTTGTTGCTGTTATCAATTCTGATTACTCCTTTACCAGTTCAATTTCTACTGCTTTATTTGCCTTAATGGATATTGTTAAAATGGTATCAAAAAATCAAATTAAATTGGAATTTAGTGATAATAACAATACAGTATAACACTTTCTGATTAGGTTTCTAATATGAACTCCTGCATCTTTCAATTTGCATACAATTGCTTTCTATGCTAACCTAAAATAGAGCTTATTATAAGCATTATAAAATGTTTGGTTATTCTCTATCTGAATTATCTGGAAAGTCATAAAATGATGCCTAATTTGTAATGACCTATTTGGACTTTGCATGCCTAATTGCTCACATTCACATCACTAAGCCACTTAACCTCTCTCTTGGAAGGTTTATTTCTGTTCTTTCTGAAATTCTTGAGCTCAAAAAGTTACTCACAAAGGAGTCTAAGGTATTGTATTGTATAAGCTTAAGAATTTAGCATTAAATCTCGTAACTTAATATCTCAGTCCACACTGATTTTGTTCTGCTATAATTTCCAAGGTTTTAGTGCATCTGTTCTGCGGGCGTCTCCCGTAGAGAGAATTCCTGCTTTTACTTTGTTATTTAAGCTTCTACCCAATGAATTTTCACTTCAAACTCAGTCATTTGAGCCTCTATTCTCTAAACTAAACTTTCTCCATGGTTGGATTTCTTCCACTGAATCCCGGTGTCCCTGTGCCTAAGTTTCCAATATTAATTTCCCCCTCAGTTTAAAGTGTCCTTTTTAGTTGAAAAGTACCAAAATTTTTTACTAGACTCATGCTTGAAATATGGCAAGCCACTTGTATCTTTCATGATTTATTGATTTATAACTTAGGAAGTTCATACTTCAATTATTTTAGCACATATTCCTTTCCCCAAAAGCACTGATAAAAATCTGACTCGCAGCCAGAGCTGCTATTCAGCTGTTATATCCTAATTCAGATGCCCAGAAACTATTTTGATTGGCTGGTTATCTTCCAACTTATTCCATGTCTATGCCATACTGACAGATGTGAATATTGAATGTGACTGCTGGTTTCCATCCCCTTGCTTCAATATAATGACCAAAAGAAGTTTCATGAGAATTGCAGTCATTTCAGTACTTACACACTTGTGCCATCTCACCAGTCCTGTATTATTTACTTCCCATAAAATATAGATAATATATTCTGTTATTTGATCAAGATGAACCTCTTATCTTGTTTAGGTCTATGCTCTTTGCAGTTTCTGTTACATGAAACTAAATGCAAATGCTGACTAATAGAGATAGTTACTTTAACATTGTCTTACAATCTTTTTATAGACTCCTTAGGGTGTACACAATCTGTTTAATATGCCTATTGCCTTGGATTGCTTACATTCAAACTATTTCTTGGATTGAGAGTCTGACCCCAAATCCTAGACAAGCCAGCTATGTAACATTAATCCCACTGTCAAATTGTTGAGAAATGTTCTCATCGATTTCCAGATTTTACCTAAATTCCTTGCAGTTTCTTTTATCAATATAAATATTTGACTTCTCTGTTTTTCTGATGTCAAAATTTTTGCTGCTCTGGAGCTCCTTCCATTACATGTCTACTACTTCCTAGTTTAGCTACTTTAGACACTGAAGGTAAATTATATCTCAGTAACTTGCTAACTCAATACCTGGCTTATGTAATTTTCAGGTTTGACCCGTGGTTAGCACACCTAGAGCCAGAAAGCATAAGTTCCCATTTATAAATAATGCTCTTTCAAATATTTTGTTCTTATCCTTGTATAACTGCAATCGTTCTATTGTATTGCTCTGATGTACTTTTGGTATTTTTCATTATTTTATAAAAGGAGGAAACAGAAATCTAGATAACTTATTGAAGACTTGTCAAATATAACATCATTAACCAATGGCAGATCTGCATGAACATCATAGCACCCATTCAATAAACAAGCATATGTTTACAATGAGACATTTTGCATAATACAAAGAATGGTAACTAAGCCTGTGAATCATAGGATATACCTACTTAGTAGAGACTGTACGTCATGTATAATATGTCTTAGTATTATTTTCCTATTATTCTAAAGTAGATAAAATAACACATATTATTTTTGTCCTAAGACAAGATGTATTTTCAATGCATATGGCAGATATTTAGCAAATTACTAATAATTATTTCTTGCACATAGAATAATTTTGATATAATTGAATAAATACTTAATATTATTTATTTAATGCATAAAGCCCATTTCAAAATATGGTATAGCCATGATGCTGACTATAGAGCATGTAACTGAATACTGCTGTTCAAAGTAGAAGATTTTGGCTATCACTGTCTACTGATTCTCTTATTCCCAAAGTCTGGGAGTTATCTTCCATTAACAATATCTTTCTATTCACACTAATCACCAAATCCAGTGGTTTTTATTCAGTATTGCTCTAAATAACTTTGCCACTATGTTCCTACTGCTGTCACCTTTACTTTGATCCTCATCACAAGGACCACTAGAAAATATCCCCTAAATATCTTTTCTTCTTTTTTCAGGCTGTTCTTTGATGAACTCTATGAGTTACTTTTCTTAATAAACCAAAATGCTTTTTCCATAGCTTTAAGTACTTTAATGGGACATTTCACTATCAAATATAGTCTGTGCACACTTTCCATTATCTAAGTAAATCTGGCCTTTTAAAAAATCTCTTCAATTCTTTTTTCAATGGTTCATCCCACCTTCGAAATAAGTTATATTTAAAAATGGCAAAGACAACATGTTGCCGTTTACTTTTTAAATTTCTTTGCTTCCTGCTTTGGCTCCTCTTTCTCCTAATTCTGTGCTCTTTGAGAGTGGTTTCATTGACTTGGAAGGCCAGTCCATGCCTTTTTTGTTAGAAAACATCTTTCTCCAAAACTCAGCTCAAATGTTGCCTTTTTTTTCCTTGCCAATATTTCTATGATATTCTTAGGAGAAATAAACCCTCTTCTCTTTGTGTTATAAATGTATCTTAGACATATTCTGTGATCTACGCCATTGTGCATTGTATGTTAATATTACTTTTTAATCTAGTTCCCTTCTTTCTTTTGCTGCTTAAACAGACTCTCCCAAACTAGCACTTAATTATGTACCTGATATACAGCTGGTTCCCATTCAAGAGTTATTGAATAAATGTATGGCATGGTATCAAGGAGAAAGGAAGGATTGAAGTGGAAAAAAAGTTGAAAAGTCTTCTTTTATCAGTGAACTCTTTAAACATACAGTTTAACTTTTTTCTACTCAAGAAACGATTCTATGTATCACAAACATCTTTATTTGGGTGGTTAATATAGTGGAAATCTAAATAAGCCTTCAGAAGGTTTTTAATACATTTCTGGATGACAAAGTAGCATTTTAAACTTTTTTTGTTTTGTGATCAAAGATATTTTAAATTATAAAAAAGCAAGGTGGAGAATAAAAAGTATGAAGTGCTAATATTTATGTAAAGAAAAACAAAGTATTTGTCTATGTATAAATGTGAATGTGTTAATTAAGCATAGAATAGCTTTAAATAATGGTTACCTTTCATATGATTACTATATGTCCCCAATCAAAAATGAGAAAGTGACTTATTTTTCACAGATTTCATGGTATACTCTTTTCTAATTTATTAATTTGATTCCATATAAATATGTACATATTTAAACATTTAGTATTGAAATGGTGTCATTAACAATTCTTAGGAGAAATTTTCCTGTGTTCTTTACCCTTTTCCTTGGATATTGACTTTCCTCATACATCTATTAATATATTAATATTAATATAGATTGATATATCATGTCTCAGAACAGCTCCAAAATGCAGATGCAGCATGATTTCTAACTCTTAGCCAAGACTGACCTCTAATTATAGCTACAGACTATAATTTACAGAATGTAAAACATGGCCACGGGTGAGTATAAGGCCCGCTTACATATGATAATGGTGGTCAAAGCATAAATATATAAGAATCCCTCTAAAACTACATATTCATACTCCTGGAAAAATTACTGAAAGATCACAAGCACATTACAAAGTAGATATTGCATGATAACTTTAGAAAATGTTAGTTAAAATGAATTATTTTAAGATATTTAGAACAATATATCCTGTTTCTTTATGAAACGGAAGCTATAAATAAACTATAATCTATAGTGTCTATCAGCCCCTACCTATTTTAAAACAATTTCATATATATTACTACTTCACAGCCATCAGATCACCACATACACTTAAATTAAAATATATGAATAAAATAAGTTGTTGGTGATAAGGGGATTCTCCAGAAATAATTTGGGGGCAGAGTTTATTGATAGAAGTTTTATGAGAAGGTGTCTTAGGATGAACACAGCTGGAGGAGGAGAGAAGACATCAAGTGGACAGAAACAGAGGTCTGGCTACACAGCAGGCCCAAACAACAGTGTTGGCCAATTCCAACATAGCTCTGAAGCTAAAATATCCCATCAGAATCATGTCATATTGGCTTGAAATGGCCAAACCATTAGGCCCCTGTTGCCACCGTCATTGCATATGGGTTGTTACCAGAAGGACTTGGCTTTGGGTGAGGTGGGCAGTGAGGCAATCTTTGAAGGGGCTGACAGCTGATGACTGCTTACCGATGTCATAACCATCAACCAGGACAGAGAGTTCTTCGAAGGAGAATCTGGACAGCAAGTCTCCACATCAATTACAACCTCTTTCTAAAATAGAAGAGCACAAGAATCAGAGATTAGGGAAAGTTATGTGTGTGAGACCTCATAGTGGGTGAAAGATCTGGAAATCACCACAGCACTGCTTGATTCTCAGTCTGCAGCTCTTCCCAATACGCCCAAGCTGCCTGCTCAGAACTTTACAAAAAATCAGAAGCTGGTTTTGTTTTTTGTTTTTTGTTTTTCAGAAGCTCTTTAATATCATCACATTTAAAACCACTTTTAACATCTTATTTACAAGCCATCTTCCATTCTTTCTATCCCAACATTTCTCAGAATGTTCATCATATGAACTTCCTTTGTCTCAAAATAATCTTTGCTCCTTTTAGAAAAATCCACCATTGGACTATTTCATTTTATCTATGTAACAATGTCTCTGAAAACTTTCCCCACTTATTATTGTATCTTATCTTCAATTATCCCTATATGGACATGCATTCAAAGTTTCCTGTTTCTAAAAGAGAACGTCCCATAATGGCATTTATCACTCTATTGCCTCCGCTTCCATCTACTTGACACCAATTGTTAGAATCCTTGAAATCTAGCCTTGACCCCATTTTCTATACTCAAATTGTTGCTCAAATACACTGCAGACAGAAATTTGCTAATGCAATACTCTCTTTAAAATTAAATTTGTTGGGTGATATTGGTTAGTAAAATTACATAGATTTCAAGTTTACAATTTCATAATATATAATCTATGTGTTGCATTGTATGCTCACCACTCAGCATCAGTTCCCCCTCCATCACCGTGTATTTGACCCTTCCTCCCTCCTCCACTACTCCCCTTCCCCCTTCTCCTTTGCTAACTACTACTATTGTCTGTTCCATGAGTTTTTGTTTCTTCATTTATCTGTCTTGTTCCTTGTTGCTTTCAGTTTTATATCTCACATATGAGTGAAGTCATATGATTCTTGGCTTTTAATGTCTGATTTATTTTGCTTAGCATGATAATCTCAAGATCCATCCATGTTGTCACAAATGGGAGAATTTCATCCTTTCTTATGGCCAAGTAATATTCCATTGTGTATATGTACCTTATCTTTTTTATCCAGTCATCTATCAAAGGACACTCTGGTTGTTTCCATGTCTTGGCCACCATGAATAATATTTCTTTTTATTTGTTAACTTCTTTCTGAAAATCAAACTTCCTCCCCTTGCTTTTCCCATCTGTGCACATTTCACTGTGCCCTGTCCTCTTCTTCTCCAATTCTCTGGCTTCTTCTTAATTCTCTGACTCTAAAGATTTAAATTCTCTATCCTTCTCTCTGTCCCTTTCCTTCCCCTTGTTTGTGTTGCCCCACGGGTGCATTTATTTTTATCTACATCTCAAGTTATGGTTACAATTTTTAGTTTATGAAAGAAATTTACAACTTTACTGTTGTACAAATATTGTTAATTTTGAAACGATCAATGTCTAATAATCTTACTATTCATTGGCCCAACAATATACTTTAATTGTTTAATGTCATTAACATCATTGTGTCTTTCCCAACATTTTATTTTTTACCTAATAGAAACAAAATTATATTTTACATTTTTTAAAAATCCCAAATAAATTATTTTACTCATATATTTTAATTTATTGTGTATGTCATGATCTGATAAGATCCTTGGAAACTCATTGTCTTGTAATTTACAGAGTAAATTGAAAAATGTTTGTTAAATGACTTATATAAATAAAACAACATTGATTCAGTGGCCATATGGAAATGTTCCCTGACTGAAGATGAACTTAGGAAGTCAATAAATAATTTTAGAGTGCATATTATGTGCCATGCCCTGAGCTAGTTATAGAGGATAGAAAAACATGGAGATACTTATACTTTAGGAATGTATGAATAGTGTGAAAATGGACATAAATAAGGCATTAAAGTTTAGTTCTGTGGTACAGTACTAAAAAAAATAGGGAAGTAGCTTATGTTCCAAACTGGGCAGTCAGCAGAATTTTTATTTATTCAAAAGTAAGTATCATATTTATTTTTTTATATTTTACCATTGTGTAATTTTGATTTTATGCCCTTAGTTTCATTTGAGAAATTTCTCTGTGCATATATATTATAAAACAAACAAAGAAATACATACATACATACATGACATATGCACACACATACCCATTTAAATATGTCCTTTACAATGCAAATAAAACAGGTAAAATCAGTTATTGACTGTAAGCCCAGAGAATGAATTAGTAAAATATTCAAGTAGCTTTTTCTGCCTACTATTGAATACTTCAAAAACAATGCCAAAACTGGTTTAATAAGTAAAATGAATGACTATTTTACAAAAATCAGAGCTAGTCAAGCAAAATCTAAAACATTTTGAGGAACATAAAGTCATCAACTATAACAATGTAACAATATGTTACATACACATATATAATGTTATATATATTCATGTAATAATCCATGTATATGAAACCTGACCACACACACACACACACACACACAAGTATATACATAGAGGGTGCCAAAAAATATATACACATTTTAAGAAAGAAAAAAAACTGTATTAAAATTGTAATACTCAATATATACTGACGAGAAAAGATGAATACAAGTCACATTTGACTTCTGCAATCAAAAGAGGCGCTCAAAGTGGTTACCATCAATATTTATGTAATACATAGCTCACAGCTCTTAAAATGTGTATACATTTTTTTGGCACCCCAGCATATACTTGCACACATACTTCCATGATCATTTCTGGTGTAGTTTGCTATCTATGTAAAAGTTAAAATACGCGCTTCTTCTCTCTAGTGGTAAAATACAAATAATGAGGTTCTCTTTTCAGGGAGAGTAACTCAAGTAAGACAGAGCTATAGTGGGAGAACTGGTCTCACCTGAAGCTCAGATGATCATACTCATAAAAGGATAATGGAGTTTTTATAAAAGTCAAACCCCACTCATCCCACAAGCTAAACCCTCTGCTTTCCTCTAAAAAGCTAAACTTTAGCCATCTCTGTCTGTTTTGATTGTTACGGGTCCCCAAGCCAAGACTTTTAGCAAGTTTGCGATGTTTTTAGGCCAATAACTCATGACCCTTGGCCAAGCAGCAGTTTGTACCTTACATCTTAAGACAGTATGAAGTGTAAGCTTTGGGGGTTTGTTTGTTTGTTTATTTGTTTTTCTTGTTTGTTTTTTTTTGTGAAGTTAAGGGAAAATGGGAGGAACTGTTTTTCTAAAACTCAAACCTCAAGCAGACACATACTTCTTTTACATTGGTGAGCATTTGATAGTTAAAAACTAACATTTAGCACATAACAATAAGGGGTTCTGTCGTCTCCTGCCCTAGTGTAGTGGGCTGTGCCCTCAAGGTTCTGGAAACAGGCATTACACTGACATCCTAACGGTATGTTACCTTAGATGCAAAAAAGACAATAAACACCTTCACTAAGGTAAAGGTTGACTTTTTTCAAGGAAGCTACAGGCTAAGGATGTGACACCCCTGATTTAACCCACTTTTAGTTAGGAACTTTAATTTTTATACTACCCTATGTGGTGTTTTTAGTCTCTGAGTTTGTAGGACCCACCATGCTGGTCTCCCATGAGCTTGTTAGGTTTAGTATGCAGCCCCTTTTTGTCTAGAGAAGAAACGTATTTTATTGCATGTGGCAGGCAAGGACACATGGAAGGGGGAGTGTCACTTCCCCAAAGCTGCATGCTCCTGAACAAAGGATCAGATTTGTCTTTATTCAGGAAAATCATACATAAACATCAAGGTGAGCTTCCGCATCGTAAGTATAGATCGGGACATTCCCGCACAAGCACAGTTACAAAGCATGCTTATACATACATTACATGTTCAAAAATGGCAGAAAATCTTCACTGGGAGGAGATTTTAGTATTAGAACAAGGGTATAATGAGAATCGTTCATGAAGAGATCAGTATAGGGTCCTCCAAGCCACTTAGGCCTGCCCTGGGCAGTTTGAGCCTAATTAGCCCCCTGGTTCTGCACATTTTCCTGGACTTCTGTCTGAAAAGACAGGTCTGGAAATTGTCAATGTCAGGGATGGGAGTTTAACTAATCAAATTTCAGCACTTCTGTTAAGCTCTTAGACAATCCCAGCATGTGGTTACCTAAACTTTATAATAAATTTTGCATGATCTAAGTGAGTTTACAGATTCATCTAAGCAAACTTATGAATTCTAAATAAAAGTTAGTCTATTCTAGGCTACTTGCAAGGCTGTATATGTTAGGTCACAAATCACCTGCTTACGCTCACGCCCCAGGCCAAAATGAGAAAGTAATGAGGTCAATATGAAGATCTCCTTTGTAAAATTCAACTAAATCAACTTCTGACAATATAAGATTGAATTCTATTTATGTAACAGAAACATTCTCAAAATAGAGGTGCAAAGATAATAAAGAATACTAATACTTGCATTGAGTTGCATTTTCTTTAAGACAAAAACTACGTTACATTATCTTTTGGCGTGTCAGCATTATTTTACTCAACTTTTGCCAACTTCTCTGTATTGCAGAGGCTGGAGGCCTGGGAAACACAGTTCTCAGGCTCACTTTTTCTGCAGGGCTCTGGCTTATATTGAACCAATGCGAGGTTCTTAGCATTCTATTGTTAGGTAGGAAGTTCGTCAGGAGGGACAGGAGGAGCAGAAGGTCGTCATCCATATCCACTCCCTGGGGACCACCTGGACCTAGCCCCTGGAGAAGTTCGAGGGGGTCCATTATCAGCTACTTCTAAATGAAAAAAAAAATGAAGTTATAAAAAAAATAAGAATGCAGGAGAAGGATTGGCCCTGGCCGTAGCCCTGTTGCAGAAAGGCTCTACCCGTTCACCTGTCGGAAAGACCAAGCGGGCACTCGAAGCACTTGCAAGTTCAGGTTGTTTATTTTATGCAGGTGGGCCCAGAGGAGTTGTTTCCAATGTCTGAGCCTGGAGCACAAGCAAAGCTGGGTAATTTATAAGCGTGGGCTGGGGCTGGCGGGAGCGGTATTTAAGGAGAAAAGGGGAAGAAGAAAAGGGGAAGAACTGGGGTGATACGCAAGTAGAAGTGTGACAATCCCCCTACATCCCATTATTATCTATCCTCAAGTTAAAAGGATAATGGAAGGAGAAATCGCCCCACTTATTCAATCATATGTCCTACTTCCCAAAACCAGATTACTATGATCACAAGAGAGGGAGGGGAGGGAGAAACTTCCACCTATAGATATAAAAACCCCCAAACAATGTAAGAAGTTGCTTCCCTCTCTTGAGTCTGCCCTCTCCCTGTCTCAGAGTATTCTTTATTAATAAACTCTTAACTATCCTATATTTTCACAAACTCTGTCTCTTTACTGAATTCTTTCTTCAAGAAGGCAAGAGCCGAGGAAAAATGGCCATTTTCCAGGTACACCATGACAGTAAATGTTCTGAAGTTTTATCTCCAGTCCACCTATCTACAAGTGTGTACCTGTCATTAAACATGAGGTGATGACATCTTCGACAGTTAGATTTGTTTTGTGTTCATTTTTGTTTACCAACACTACTAGCTCCAGCCAATTGTACTTTAAAATCATGATTTGATTCTGGAGAAAACATGATGGTTAGTTCTTTGTTATGGGTCTCACATTTTAAGAATATATACTTCAAAATGTATTTTCCTTAAAAATACCTCTAACAACTTATCTAAACCCTTTCAAAATCTACTAGAATGCACAATTTCTTCTTTTACAATCCTGATGGGTACTTCTTTTTTATTGCCCCAAATTACATCCTCCTTAGACCTTAAGGTACTTTATAAATTTAATATCATGGCTAGAGTATGCAATAGTATATATTTTGATATTACAAATTATAGATTATTTAAATCTCAAACTCAAGAACTGGACCATAAACTGTTTTCTTACGGTCTCAATTTCTTTGATTACATGCTCGTATAAGACCACTACACCTATACCATAAAGTTGCTTTGATAGTGATATTTCCTGAAACTAGTCAATTTGTATAAAAAAATTTAAAATCTGGTTTACCTGTGCATTCTAGCTGGCACAAACTGCATTGTCACAGAATGACCTGGAGAAAAGATTTGAGACATGTTTTTATCCCTAAGTTTATAAAAAAATGAGCTATAATTCCAGGGCAATGTGACTAGCTGAAGTTTCATTTCGTGTCAATGTTCTGTTTTGCAAAACAAAACTGCCTTTTAATAATAGATGAGAATATCCATTACAAGTATATCATTTTTAAATACGATAATTTTGTAATATCCACTTGGTATGGCCTCAATTACTTTTAGAATTCACTTTTGAAAAAAGTTTTTAATGTGATTCTGTTTCATAGGAACAATCCTGTGCTTTTATATACTGGGGTGCCAAAAAATGTATACACATATTAAGACATATTATTTATATATTATTTTTGAAGTTAAATTGAATTATGGTAACAACATGTAGTATGATGTTCCCTCAAAATATGGCACTGATCAAATGAATGCTAGCTAACATCATTATGTGACAGGCAGGACTGTCAAAGAAAATGAAGGAAGCACATTTGTTGATCAAGGAGCACAAGACCATTTGGAAGTGGTATTTGAAATTTGAGAATGTTGTTTTGTGGGGCCTAGGAGACTCCATTTTGACAGTTAGCCGCCATTTCAAGAGAAGCGAAACCTAAGAGCACAGCAGACTATTTCCCTTATTAGGAAAAACCTCAGCGGTCACCCAGTTCCTGCTTCCTGCCCCATGTCCCTCCACCTACCCAGTAATGCCACGGCATGTCACCCCACCCGCCTGCAATTTTTTTTCCTTTAAATTCCCCCACCTATCCAGGTTCGGCCGTTCTCTCTCTGCTGCATTGGAGGGCGGACGGACCGAGCTCGAGCTTATAGCAATAAAGTCTCTTTTTGTATTTACATCGGAGTCAGTCTCTTGGTCGCTGTGGGGGTCGAAAACGGGGAGCACAACATCATAGGGGCTCGTCCAGGATCCCCACGGCCCCAAGACCCCCGCCCAGAGAGACTTACATCACCGGTGAGTAAGACCGGCTGCTTCTGAAATTCTGCCTCTAAAAGCCTGCTTCTGTATGGGCGGTTGATAGTGGGCTGGGTGGACGCACCCATTAACCCCCGACCGCGGAGGGATGGAAGACGTTCCGTGTCCTCCCTCGGTTATCTGGGGGGACCTTCGGGAGTCCCCTCATCTGAAATTATCTGGAGGAAACCCTTAAGGGTTCCCTCATCTGAGATTCTGATCCATTTATTGTGTTAGCCAACTGTCTGTCTGTTTGTTTGTCTGTTTGTACCCTCTGGCACCTGAGCTTTGTTCTGACTGACGGACAAAATGGGACGGACGACTTCTTCACCCCTAGACCTCGTGCTCGGACATTTCTCTGATGTCTGGAAGCAAGCCCATAACCTCTCAGTTGAGATCCGAAAAGGAAAGTTACCCACCTTTTGTTCCTCAGAACGGCCTTCATTTGGTGTAGGATGGCTGCCAGAAGGAACCTTCGACCGCAGTCTCATGGCGGCTGTAGAGGGAGTCATTTATCAGCCCCGAGGGGGTCACCCAGACCAGGTGCCTTACATCTATGTATGGAAAGGCTTAGTCGAAAACCCCCCTCCCTGAGTAAAATGTTTCCTTCCACTCCAGACCCCCTCTAAGCCTGCAGACGTTCTGGCCATTAAGAAGAAAGAACCCAAACCATTGAAACTATCCTCCCCTCCGCCATCAGCCCCTCTTTACCCTATTTTACAGGGGGAGCCCTCAGAAGAAGACTTACTTCCTCCTCCGCTCCTTCCTCCCTCCCCTCCTTACCCACCGGCACAGCCACCGCTGGCCTTGCCCCCCCTCCACCCCTCCCCCTGGCCCTGCTGGCACCGCCGGCCTTGGCGGCTCCAGCCCTGCTGGCTCAGCACCAGTGGCTCTGCCTTCACCGGCTCTGCCAGCTCCGCCGGCCTTAGCGGCTGCAGCCCCCCGGAATCTGCAAGCCCCGCCGGCCTTGGTGGCTCCAGCCCCACTGGCTCAGCCGCCAGTGGCTCCGCCGGCCTTAGCGGCTGCGGTCCTGCCAGTCCAACCACTGCCGCCCTTAGCAGCTCCAGTCCCACCAGCCCCTCCGCTTGCGATGCCCGGTGAGCAGCCCCATTTGGGACCGGCGCATAACACCCAAGGGGCTCAACAACGGAACACAGAGCCTGACTCTACTGTTGCTCTCCCCTTGCGTACGATTGGACAACTGGGGGCTGAAATAATGTTTGGAAGGCCCCCTCCTAGAGTCCCCTCCTTACAAACTAAGCTTATAGCTGAAATAGAAGTAGAAGATAACCTGCTTATCCGTTCTCTCCAAACCCTGCGGACCGTTCATCGCAAAGTCTGGGATCAGCTCATAGAACTGTACAACTCCCCGACGCCGCCAGAGCCACCCCGGTGCTGTCCTGGAGATTGGGTCCTAATCCGGAGGCAGAGCTCGAAGGCCTAGAACCCCGCTGGAAAGGACCATTCGTCGTCGTCCTCACCATAGGGCCTTGAGTTTTGAAATGGGGTCTAAGACTCATCCACAAGCGGTTAGGAGCTACACAACTAATGGTTCTACACCCTAGGTATCAGCCCCTTGCCACGGATGAAAGAGCTCAGGATTGAGCTCCTGATGGACAAGGAAAAGGGGGGAATGTGGGGCCTAGGAGACTCCATTTTGACAGTTAGCCGCCATTTCGAGAGAAGCGAAACCTAAGAGCACAGCAGGCTACTTCCCTGGTTAGGAAAAACCTCAGCGGTCACCCAGTTCCTGCTTCCTGCCCCATGTCACTCCACCTACCCAGTAACACCACGGCAGGTCATGTTCTCCTGACTTAATACTCCTTGACTTCTATCTATGGGGGACCTTAAAGGATGTGGTGTACCATAGAAAACCAGCTACACTGGCGGTACTTTAGGAAGAAATTGAAAGGCGTACACAGTGTTATAAATGGATGCTTCGGTCAACGTTGTTCAAGCCGTTATCTGCCATAATCAGAAGTGTCTGGACATTGATGACAACCACTTTGAGCACCTCTTGTAATTCCAGAAGTCAAATGTGACTTGAGTTCATCTTTTGTTATTGGCATATATATAGTATTACAATTTTAGTAGTTTTTTTTTTCTTTCTTAAAATCTGTATACATTTTTTGGCACCCTCTGTAGTTATTGTACTAAATAATTGCAGTAAGACTAATGTTCAATCAAGGATACATTGTTTTAAGCAAAATCTGTATAGTTGGATTTGGATTAATTTTCATATTTCATTAGATTTGCTTTGTAAATAGCTGCAAAATTTTCAGAAATATTTTTGTACATCTAAGACCAGTGCAAAAAGTAAGTTATTACTCAGGCATTCTACAATTAATGTTTGACACCCTGGATTAGAAAACACAGAAACGCTGTCCTTCAAACCAGGGGTGACTTACTTTTTTGAGGTGACCTTTTCCTTAAGACAAGTGCCTTGATGGTTCCTGACATTTGGAACAAAAACTTCAAAAAATAAAATCTAAAAAGGTTAAAAGTTTTCTAAAATCTTGTATAAAATGCTTAGATCTTGTTAAATGACAGTTGAAAGAACTCTGGGCACTGTTAAAAAAAATTTATCTTTCCCTTGCATTAATGTAACATTAAAATGATTCCAGTTTAAAACAAAGTCAGGAATGCAAAGAGATAATTATTCCCGTAGCAGCAGCAACCTTTTCTGTTTTCATGTAGATAGTAGGAGATTAGTAAACTGTCAGCTAAAAATAAACTTAACTATCCAAAGGATTGTGAAAAGAGGACTGGTATTGTTATGCAAATCTAATGCTTAAGCATCACCTATCTGAGGCAAGGAATAATTTTAGTTCAATTAAACTAAAGAAGAATTTTCTGTTTATGCATCTATTTGTTACTCAATATTTACCAATCCTAAATCCAACATGAGGAATATTTTTCTCCTTAGTTTATAGTGGAGATCATTCTCCATAAAATCTATATAATTCCCATCTTCAGTAAAAAGGTCACTAAAAAGGGACTGATTTATTTATCAGCTAGTCTATAAAGTAAACAAGTTTAAGTTCTCATCTGTTCAGGCAGTGCATTCAGCAATGTTAAATAGATTTTTTAGATGACATGCTTTAATTTATTCATTCACTTGTTAGATGATTAAAGGTTAGATGCTTAAAGGATAAACTGATAAATGATAGGATGATGTCCTGGGGGGAAATAGGAAGATCAGAGATTAAGCACCATATGTCATCTTTGTAATACCCTTAGCCATGCTCTCCTCCTGCTTAGGCCAAGTGGCTCCTACCCTGCTCCATGAAGCCAGAGCATGATGGGTGTAAGGGGAGCATCTGAATCCATAGGTGTGTGATCCTAGAGAAGTGCAGAATACTAGTAATGGAATTCATGTTAGAAGTTACAGATGAGGAAACTGAGGCACAGAGACATGATTCAGCTGATACAAGGGCAGAATTGGAAGTAGAAACCAGTTGAATCATAAGCCATCAATAAGAGAGAAAATATAAAGTGAGTTAAGGGGTAGTGGAATAAAAAGAAGTCAGATTTGGGTAAGAGGCCAACATATTGAGCTGGGTTGAAGGGACAGTGTGGTTAGTGACTATTGGTCTGTTTATTTTCAAGGCTTTTTTTCTGTTTTCACAAAGATTGATGTGGGCCAAATAGAGCAGCCATCCCCCCACTTCACTAAAGACCCCCTTTCTTTGTTCTTTAGCTCTCAGTTTCACCTTTTCTTAATCCGCTTTCCTTATCAAATCTCTGGCTCCTCACCCTGAGCAACAGACTTTCTATCCTGAAACCACCTAGTGACAAGGGCTTTAAAACCTATTTCTCTGATCAATGCCTTTAAAGTACTAATTGAATTAATTTCTCCTAATCTAGAAACCATCAGGATACTAGCGGTGCCCCAACAAGGCTTCCAGCCCATCTCAACCAAAGAAGTCAACATGGCGGATCTCGAGACCCCTTCCCCTTTAGATCAGATAGGGTGAGAGTTCCGTGGATCCCCAATAGGTAGGGACAATGACCCTCCTCAGCAGGAAGCAGATACAGAAGATGAGCCATTCAGCTTCCCATGGAGATTTGTGGGGATCACATCTCCCAAGAGAATGTGAGGAAGGCAGATAGAATAGGGGGGATCTTGGGACCCCTCCCATGAGACTGCCTGCTGGAATTGTTATGCCTGGATACTACCCTTTCACTAGTAATCCCTGCCCCAGGCCAGGCAGCCACAGGAGGAAGTTCCAACAAAAACAGGGAAGTCAGAGGGCCCAAGAAGCCCACCAGTTTGAGCCATCCTAACACCTGCGCAGTGAGTTACAACACCTTCATCTCACCTGGGCCTCATTATACCATCATTGTAATGTCATACATATGCCCAGAAGCTCATTAATATCACAACAGACTGAATTCTGGGAAAGGGCATGCGCAGTCAGAAGGCATACCCCATGTCAATCAAACTTGTCAATCAAGAGACCCCACGCCCAGAGGTGTTTTCCCCAAAGACAAAATAAAATCCCCAAAGCCTTGTTCATCGGGGCTCCTGAGCCATTTTCCTGCTTGAGCCTGCTCCTACCTCTTTGGAGTGTACTTTCCCCTCAATAAACTCTTTGTTTCACCTCTTTACTTTTGTGTGTCTCCTTCAATTCTTTGCTCGAGATACCAAGAACCTGGACACCGTGCCGACGAGGACACCCCATTTTCTGGTAACAAGATGACTAATAATACAGTATAGAGAGAAAAGTTGGAAAAGAATTTACATGAAAGAAAAGTCTACTAGGCATAAAGGAAATCAAGAAATAAGAAAGAAAATGATACTGATTATAAGTAGGATAGATCTAAAATGATGATGCTTCAAGATATAACATATTTCATTCAGAGTTATGTGAATTAATCCACTATAGATGTTTTTTAATTTTTTTTAGTTTATTATTTTATTTCTCCTTTGCTCCTGAGTTAAAAGATATAAAACTACAGACAAAATCATGGAGAAGTAGTATGGAGGAAGAAGAAAAGACATCTTTTTATTGTGATTTTAAGGCTAATTTAATTCTTTGTTTATTAGAGCTGTTAGTAATATGGTTTTTTGTTAACCATTCCCTATATGCATCCATTCATGTATTTTTAAACAATCAGGAGGGATTGCCAAGCTTTTAAAAACAAGTTTAGAAATGTTCAAAATAAATAATTCTCTATGAGAGTAATTTTTGCCATTGGAAGAACAGTTTCTTAGAATCACCTGCTGAGATTAATACTTTTTTATTTATATAGCATCTCCCCTCCGGAACGTCTCTTCCCAATCAGTGCCTCCCTTCCCTGGTGATCTACTGTTACCTATGAAAATAGATAAGGCTTTTAGTTATATGGTGGTGGGAGGAAGGATAGTTTAAAGCTGAATTATACACTTAAAAGTAGAAGCTTATTTTCTTTTGTCCTGAATTCAATACGAAAACAAACAAAAACCAAAATAACAAACCTTCAAAATAATTGACTTGATTTCTTTTTATTTGAATTGAATATTTTCCATAATCAATGCATTTGTAAGACTAAAGAGTTTTGATTTAAAAAAAAAAAAAGACATGGGAATTTTTTTTTAAGTAATTTTTCTTTCAGCCATATCATTTAATTCTGGCTAGTATGAAGAAGGGGAATAATAACACAATAACAATTTGTTATTCTTAACAATATATTCTAAGACTAAAAAAATGAGTCCAGCAGGAAAATTTTAAAAGATGAGAGAAAATAGAGAGAAACGAGTCCAATGGTAACTGCATACTGAATTGGATGAAAACAAGTTTCTAAGTTCAGCTGCTTTTGCCATGGCAGAAGGTGAATCTAGCATGTTGTCCCCAGCGTAGAGGAAGGGTCACAAGGCAGGCTGTTCCTGCAAGTCAGCTGGACGGGAGCCACCGGAGGAGCACTTGCAAAAGGAAACCAAATCTACCCCCCACCCCACCGCGGCCCTTGGGCCTGGTGTTCCCTCGGCTCCTAAGGGGCTCCCAGGGTTTGTAGCTCCATAGCTAGATTGACCATGTTAATATATTTTTGAATGCTTTACTCACACTTTAAATTCACACACACACACACACACACACACACACACACACACACAGGCATATAAGGCACAGAGGCCATGAGTAATGGTTCAATGAAAGATGTCAGGCTCGGGCTGGTCCAGGGACCACAGCTGGTGAGTTTCCCATTCACAGAGCCTCCCGTGGCAGATGCCCTGGTTAAGTCTGCAGCATCAGGAGGTCTCAGCAAGATGGAGCGAGCCACCAGCAGTCTAAAGTCCAGCGTTTCATCCCTCTTCTTGCAAGCCTTATCCATTCCAGATGGCAGGTGTAGGGTCTTCTTGGCAGTGTGCGCGCAGGTAAACAGCCTTGCTTATCACTGGGTCCAGACACATCCCTACTGCACGTGTTCTAACTGTGAAGTCACTCTGGTTTTTAAAATGAAGTCACTTATGTCAACGTCCATAGTGCTCTGTACACATTATTAGAAAGACTCTAGCTATACAAATTAATGTAAAATCTTACTTTTAAAAACAAGTTAATGTAAAATCTTACATTTAAAAATATTGGCAATTAAATCACAACTTTAAAAGAGCTATGCTGTTATTACCTGTAAGCTGTGTAGGGACTGTATGTTACCATTTTTTAAACTCTGTGTTAAGAAAATACAAGTTCTTATTGTAATTTTTGTCTCATCTTGGCTCTTGTAAATGGCTACCTAATTTAAATTAGTTATGTAGCAATAGGATCTATAGAACCCACAATGATTCCATTCAAAGTTAACTGAAGGAGAAAACAGATATACAGTAGACTCCCAGTTAACCAGCACCCATGGGGATTGGTATATGCCAGATAAATGTAAATAGTTTCTCTGTTAACAGGAGCTCAAGCAAAATGCACTCTCAAGCAACCACCAATTTTGCCGGTTGCTTAAGAGTTCCAGTTAATGGAGAGTCTACTGTATTTGCTTTGATCTAAAGCAGTGAGTCCTGATTTTTTAATTATTTTTTCACCAAGCAAAAAATTTTCAAAACAAATTCTAAGGACTTGTCAATGTCAAGAACATTAAAACAAAACAAAAATTAAAATATGCCAAATACAATTACCGTAATTAAATGAACGGCTTTAAACACCTTTCATCAAAAAGTGAGCAATCCTTCAAATTTAAAGATAGGCTCATTAACAATGATCACAACAAAAACGTCTTCCAACCATTGCCTCCTTCCCCCCGCCCCCCACAGGCTAGTAACAATTTCGACACCATGACTATTTAGAAACCTCTGTTTTAAAACTTCCAAAAATTTCATTCTAGGTTGGTAATTCTCAACAAGGGACAATTTTGCCTCTTCCCCTTCCAACGAAACTTAATGAGTGAGGAGGGCAGTAGTTGTTACTGACACCTTGTCCTACTTGGTAAAGGCCAGAGATTCTACTAAATATTCTACAATTCAATTCACAGAACAATCCCCTTTAACAAAGAATTATCTAGCCCAAAATGACAATAATGTTGAGGTTGAAGAACTCCATTTACTCAGAAGTGGTCCTCTATAGACAGGAAAGGCTGAACTCAGTAGACAGCTAGAGGCAAGCAATCCCTTACCTTCCATGTCAGTAATCCCTGGACTCTCCAGTATATCACTTACCCTATCTGCACTCCATTCTCATATTTTTAATGTGCTTATAACAGGATTATTCCACTGACATCTAAAAGTGCATCCAAACAAAACAATTGGACTTGCAAGTTTAGGAATAAACTGATACAGCTATTTCTGAAATGTTAAATGTGCTTATAAATGATCTATTTTAAAATTATAAAGTCTAAATTAAATAATATGCTTTATAGTATATACTTGTTGAGACATTTTTTATTGAGATAAAATTTGGATAACAAAATTAACCATTTTAAAAAAAGTGAACAATTTAGTAGCATATAGCATGTTTATAATATTGTACCTCTATTTAGTTTCAAAATATTTATCATTCCCAAAGGAACCCTTGTACCCCATTTTTTCTCTAGCACTCCCCAGCCCCAGGCAACCATCAATCTGCACTCTGTCTTTGTTCTGGATATTTAATATAAATAAAATAATACAATGTGGGACTTTCTGCATGTTTTTGACCTTCATTCATATAGTCACATGTACTCATATCAGTACATCATTCCTTTTTATAGCTGAAATATATTTTTATTTCATGGATATACCACAATTTGTTTATTAATTCAACTATTGATGGAAATTGGGCTGTTTACACTTTTCACTATTGCGAATCATGCTTCTCTAAACCTGTGTACATGTACTTATTTACTTGTTTTCTTTTTTACTTTTTTGGTTGTATACTAAAGAGTGTAATTGGTTGATCATATGGTAATTTTGTATTTAACTTTTTGAAAAAGAGGCAAACTGTTTTCCACAGGGGCAAAACCATTCCCACCAGCAATTTATGAGTGTTTCAATTTATGAGGACAGGCCCCCAAAAAACCAAAATTGTCTTCTGGAGGGCAGGCCCTCTGTAGTATAGGTTTTACCAGCTAGGTGAGTGTTCTAGAAACTCATCTGCATCAGTGTACCAGTTGACATTGTCGTAAGAGGCTGCGTGCAGAAGAAATGTCCCAAGTTGTGGCGAACAAATGTTTGGTTCTTCTGCAATGAAAACACACCTGTGCATACCATGCTGAGTATTCAGCAGTTTTTGACCAACAATGCATGATTTGCATGAACCTATCATACCTCTTCAAGCAATCTTGCCCAAAGTGACTTTTCATTTCCCTGGATTTAAAAAGTCCTCAAGGGAAACATTTTGCCTATGTGGAAGAAGTGAAACAAAGAACGGTAGAAGCACTAAAAAGCACCAAAATTGATGAGTTCAAAAATAATTTTAAGCAGTAGAAAAAGCATCTAGATAGGTGTATTACATCAAACAGAGAGTACTTTGAAAGTGACTGAAGTTTAAACATGTAAGAATAAATAAATAATTTTTTATAAATAAATTTTGATTTTTTGTGGGTCCCCCCCCTTCAATCTACATCCTTCCTAACTCTTTTTATTTTCTGTTCTTTTGACTATAGTCATCATGGCATTTTGATTTGCATTCTCCTAATGACTAATGACACTAAGTTTGCATGTGCTTGCTTATCATTTGTATTTCTTTATTGGAGAAATGGCTATTCAAAGCCTTTGTTCATTTTTTAATTAGGTTGTCTTTTGTTCTTGGGTTGTTAAGTGTTCTTATATGTTCTGAATACTAGACTCTTATCAGATATATGATATGTAAATATTTTCTGTCATATAAATTGCCTGTTTACTTTTTTCTAACACTCTTTGATAAACAAAAGTATTGTGATGAAATTCAGTTTATTTTTTCTTTTGTTGCTCATATTTTTGGTATTATATCTGAAAATCCATCACTAAACCCAAAGTCATAATCATTTACTCCTATGTTTTCTTCTAAGAGTTTTGAAGTTTCAGCTCTTACAGGTAGGCCATTAACCCATTTTTAGTTAATTATGGTCTGAGGTAGGGCCAACTATCTTCTTTTCCATAAAGTTATACCGTTTTCCCCCAGTTGAAGAGACTATTCTTTCCTCATTGAAAGGAATGCCCCTTTGTCAAGACGCAATTGGCCAGAGATGTATGGGTTTATTTTTGGACTCTTGATTCTAGTCCATAGATCCGTATATCTATCTTTTGCCAGTACCACACTGTATTATTACAGATTTATTGTAAAATTTGAAATCAGGATATGTGTGGTGAGTACTTTTACGTACATAGCACTGTAAGAGGTACTGGATAAAAGTTAAAAGAAAGTAAAACTTCATATTTGTCTTATTGGGGAAATAATTTACATGTAAATAATAGAAAAGTATTAGTACAAGATAGCATACAACTTAATACTAAAATGTGTTGCTCGTATAATAAGAGTGATAAAGTCAGAGAATAGGAAGCCAAAACACATCAAAACAGTTAGAAGTGCTGTGAAGTGAAAACTAGTATCTAATTTCAAGGAAAGGTTAGAATTTATATGATGAAAGAGAGGAGCATAGATTAAACTATTTTTAAAGGTGTACATTCAACTTTGGAACTATGCAGATAATCGAGAAGTAATGAGTTTTAGAAGCTAAAGATCAATGAATGCTGCCAATGTTGATAGTACAATCAAGGATGTCAGCCCTAATTCATTCTTCAAACCCCAATTCTGCCCTGGCTTTGCTAACAAACTCAGAGATACCCCAGTCTTCCTCTGTAATAATATTTTACTGCTCTTGCTTACTTTGTAGCATGTTTGTGTTGAGTATGGTTTCTGATTTTACATGTCATAGTAAAAGAATTTATGCCTACATATTCAAGCTGAAACAGCCAGTACATTTGTTAAAAATAAGTGAACAGCAATTCAATTTCTCCCAATTATTTTCTTTTACCAAGATATAATTAACTCATGGTTCATTTCCTGTATTATCTTTGTCTCTTTGTCCCTTTCTCCGCCCTTTCTGCCTTCCTGCCTTTCTTCTTATCTTTTTCTTTATTTTTTGAGTGAACTTGTCCGCCCCCCCCCACCCCCCGCATGCAATTCCCAACTTCTACCATCACCCTAGTAGACTCTTTTTCTTTCTCACTCATATGGGGATGGTTGAAGCATAGAGTTCATAAGAAAAAAAATTGTTTCTTCCCTGTGTTTGCTGAGAACGTTATTAAGAAAGGGGTTTCTAAAAGAATGATGACATGCTATCCTCAATAAATCGCTTTGTACCAACTGTTCAAGGCCCAGCAGAATGATTTTCAGTCTAGTCTACCTCAAAGTCCCCATCTTCTCTTCTACAAATGGTGGAGAAAGCCATTGATGTTGGTTTGCCCTAACCCTGTAGCATAGCTGCTTGTAACATTATTTGTAAAGGTGATTCTGGAGATCATAGAACCTAAGAAAGCTTCAAGCTAGATCAGACAGGGTCTTTCACTCTCAAAAAACAAATCAAAATGAAAATAAAATTAAAATACAGAAAGAATTTACTCTATAGATTTATGACTGCCCACTCTTTAACATAAAGTTGGAATATCAGTTACCTAATAGTTGAGTTTATTTAAAAAGTTCTGAATATTTTTCTATTGGTAAATATTGCTAGCTTTTTTTCTATCTTAAGGGAGAAATATATATGTGTAAGTGTGTGTGTGTGTGTACACGCGCACGCACATAGGTATATGTGTGGTATACCTATTAATGTCTGAGGTGAGCTTTTCAAAAAAATTACTGAAGAGTCTAAGTTAATAAAAAAATGTGAGTTGCAAAAGAAATTGTTTTGCCTAAGACTCAGATAACATTATAGAAGTATATTTTAGAAACTCTATTCTGGCATTTACTTGAATTTCTATGATAATAATTACCAAACAATTTGTTTTTCCATACTTGATGGATAGCCTTGTATATATCCAAAGACATTCTCATAACCATGAGCTGGGTAAAAGCACATACATTTAGAATGGAATATAAACATCATGGGCTGCATCAGTCCTTAGAGGTTGTGGAGTGCTAATGCAGCAGAGAGGGTACACTGATTTATTGTAATGCTAAATAGTATACTAGGGGTGTCCATGATCCAGCTCTGAAAATACAGAGCTATTCTAAGACAGAGACTCCTGAGGACTGTACTATAACTTCGAACATAGTTCAGACTTTTTGATGCCACCTTGTTTTCTAAAGTTCCTATATCTACACATAACTGAGTATCATATTGGAGTTGTGAAACCACAAATGAAGCTCCTCCATGCGTATAGCAGCCCATAATATTAGGTGCTTTGTAAATGCGTTGACACATCTTAGTAAAACCCATCAATGCCTCATTCCTCCGTGGAGCAGGGTGCCTATAGCTCTGGGTTAGTTTCCACTGTAATTCGCTGCTTATTTGAACTATCTCTGCAGGTTTGGCAAAGCTGCTAAACCTCTCTGAATCTTAGGTTGCTTTCTCACTGTAAAGTGAGAAACTTCTATGACTTAAAGCCTAAATACATGTAAAATCCTGTATGTAACTGTTCTATGATGAAAGAAATGAGCTAACACTTGTGTTTCAATGATTTAATTACAATTTAGTTCAAAAAATCTTTTTGAGAATTAATGGCAAAGTCTTTGGGTTAATTTTCACAGAAAAAAAAAAATGAGCTAACAGCCTCAGAAAAATATTCTAGTTCAATGTTGTTCAATAGAACTTGCTTTAATGATGAATAGATAGTCTCTGTCTCATCCAGTACTGTTGTCATCAGCCATATGTAGCTATTAAGCTCTTAAGTTAGTGTTAGTGTGAGTGAGGAGCTAATTTTTTAATGTTGAGTAATTAAATTTAAATTGAAATAGCTACATATGGTCAGTGGCTACTGTGTTGGACAGCACAGATTCTAGCTTCTATTGTTTAAATATCCTGATACTGTATGCAATTATAAAGCAACTGTTCGTATAGTATCTTCTCAATTGCAGTTTAAAAAACAAAATCAAGAAGCACTTAGGATTTTAGCTCACCCAGTTTGTTTTCCAACAGTTGTTTAGTACCTGTATGTGCCAGAGACTGTGGTAATGACTTGATGTTTTATGTTATTTAGGACCTGATCCACGGACATCCAATAGTGCATTGCCCACTAAAAATGACAAGTATGCATATTATAGATCCTGTGACAGTCATATGTGGCTTGATACACTAAGCATAGGGTGCCGTTGGAATCCAGAGAAAGTCATTTACATCTGGCTAAAAGGAAATAGTTCCCCAAACAGGTGACCGTGAATTGAGTTTGAAAAAAGAAAAAGTTAATAGGATGAAATTAGTATAAAAACTTCCAGCAATAAACAGTTAGAATTTATGGATAAAATAAAAGAAGATAGTTTTAATGGAATAGCTATGCTTATAAATTTAAAAAAAAATCAGCTTATTAAAAAGGAAAGTAAACTGACAACTATATCGGTAAATACGAGTCCATGAACTAACACTGCTCCCACTAAACTATATTGAGCCTGGAGGTTATTGCTCTTTGGAGTCTAAAGTCTTGGGAATCTCCTCAGGATATTACTATAGAAAAGGCCATGGAATTGGAAACAGAGAGCTCCATAGAGCCAGGATCTTGTAGGAAAGGGCTGCATCCTTGGTGAAATGTTGGACAAGCTACTAAAAAAGATATAGTCAACCACACTTTCTATCTCTAAGGCAGTGACTCTCAAACTTGGCTGCACATGAGCATCACCTGGGGTGCTTACAACCAAACAAATTTACATCAAAGGAACAAAACACAGGATGCCAAGCTATGTCTCACTGACTAATTAGATCAGAATCTCTGTTGGCATCCACCTTAATTTAAAGCCCCATAGGCAATTCCAAAGTACTGCCAAGTTGTAAACTTAATGTTGGAGGTGATCCTTCCTGAGCATTTTGGACCTAAATATTATGTAAAATGGTATTTAAATTTATTTTGATGCCTTGAACAGAAAATCATAATCAGAAACACTAGCAAGAATATCTTCCCTAAATTGTTGATACCCCTGGGGTTCCTGGCAAAAGCACCCTGAAAGGATATTCTGTAGGATACAAGAAATCCCCACAGATAAAAGAAACTTTTCCAAAGTTAAACTAAAAAACAAAAACAAAAAAATCAACAAAGAACCTTAATTTAAAAAAAGAATTCATAATAAGCAACAATCAGCAATAAAGATCAAAATTAAGGGAGTTCCCTGATGGTGTAGCGGCTTAAGGCTTCAGTGCTGGTGCTGTCGGCGCTGCGGCCTGGGTTCGATTCCCAGTCAGGGAGCTACCCACATACCAAAAAGCAAAAAAAAAAAAAAAAAAGATCAAAATTAAAAATGCAATATTTCAAGGCAGTTAAATGATAATTTAAGGGCCATATAAATGATCTTTGATAATGATTAAAACCATAAAAATTAAGGAGAACTATAACCATAGCCCACGTGAGTGAAGGTTTATTTTGTATCAGGTTGTGACAAGCTATGCCAGGTACATTCTGGGGACATAGTGTTACGTATAGCTTGAAAAATGAAAACAACCAAAACCCAGAGAAGAATGTGTCCATAAGAAAACTTTTTAAAATGACTTTTATCTTTCTGTCTAGGTTTTTAGGTTTTTCCATGGCGTTGTTGTTAGGAGAATTTTGCTAATGCATGTTAATGATAATTCTCATGGTAAAATAAAGGAGAAAATCTTAGACCAAGCTTGTCCAACCCTTGGCCCATAGGCAACATGTGGCCCAGGGAGGCTTTGAATGTGGTCTAACAAAAATTTATAAATTTTCTTAAAACATACAAAAATTATGCACTGACCTTATTATTATTTTTATTATTTTAGCTTATGAGCTATCATTAGAGTTAGTGTGTTTTATGTGTGGCCCAAGACAATTCTTTTTCCAATGTGACCCAGGGAAGCCAAACGATTAGACACCCCTGACTTAGACCCAATATCTAATTGTCACTCACAGAAGGAAGCACTGAAGCCACTGAAATTAATGGGACAGTCTACAGCCTCCAGTGTTCACTTGTAAGTCCTGTTAGCATGACTTCTAAAATTACTTATAAATGTTCCTTACACCCTGTGAATCTGCTTTCTCCATGAAGACTGCAACACTAACAAACTTGTTTAAATAGATGCTTGAATATGTTGTTATGCAAGAAAAAGAAAGACAGCCAATAGGAGAGCATAATTAAACTTCTAAATGAAAGTTTAGAGAATTCCAAGGAATTAAAGTATTTAAGGCAGACATATTGTTTTTTACTAACTAACGTTTAAAGCTTTTTCTGTCTTTGGTAACTATAGTGCGGTGGATAATATTATATATCAACTTGGTTAGGCTATGGTGCCCAGATTTTTGCTCAAACACCTATCTTGATGTCTCTGTGAAGATGTTTTGTAAATAAGATTAACATTTAAATCAGTACACTTTGAGTAAAGCAGATTAAATATCATAATGTGGTGGGTCTCATCAAATCAGTTAAAGGTCTTAAGAAGACAGACAGATTTCCCACTGAAGAGGAAATCTTGCCTTCAGAGGATTTCTGCCCTCAGGTTGCCTTAGTACTCAAGCTGCAAGCAACATCAACTCTTCTCTTAGTCGCCAGGCTGCCAGCATCTCCTACAAATTTTAGATTTGCCAATCTTCAGAGTCTCATAACCCAACTTCTTAAAATAAATCTTAACCTCTCTCTCTATTACATACAAATACACACACACACACACACACACACACACGCACACAGAATGTATTTGTTCATACATTCTATTGGTTTTTGGTTCTCTGTCTCCGGAGAATCCCAATTCATATGGTAAATTGCATATTGGTTCTAATTCTTTGCTGTTATCTATATGTATATCAATTTACACTTGATTTTGCACTTTCTTCTGTTGAAAGTGACGTGTATTTCTTACTCCTTAAATTGGAGTTTGGTCTTATGACTTACTTTGACCATGAGCTCTTAACAGACACAGAGGTAGCAGAGGCTTAAAATCATGCTTGCTTAACTGTACCTGCTGTCCTGTGCCTCTATCATCCTCACCAGAAGGCTATGTTTTAACTAGCCCCCAAATAATTGGAAACAGGGTTGACCCAGCTCACTTAAGCCATAGCGTGGGTGGCTGAAATGAAGTATAGCTGAAAAAGAATGATGAAAGAGAACTGGGGCCAGTTATGTAAGTCATCTAAATAAATATTAAAGTCCCATTTATTTTGTCTGTGGATTGGAGAAATGATCAGCTTCCCCTTGACAGAAATGCAAGTCTTCGAGGTAAGATAAAAGTGCAAAGAATATGAGACCTGATAATTAAGTTCGTAAACTTGCCACCACGCACTTAATGTTGGCAGCACTGTGCAAACAACTTGGTAAGGTGTCATCACCTCGGTACGTCTGTGTCTCACAGCTGTGTTCATGTCGACGTGTGGTAGTGTCTTGCTGAGCAGCGTTCCTTATTGTTGTGTTTTGTGTGCCATTGCTAGAACATCGGAGCTTGAATTACAGCAATGAACAAACCTTAAATTTTTTGTTGAACTTGGCAAAAGGGGAAATAAAATCAGGGACTTGATGGGGATAATGCCATGAAGAAAATGGCAGTGTGAAAATGGATTACAGGTTTTTCTGAAGGGAAAGAAAACGTTACTGATGAAGAGAGGTTAGGGAGGCCAGTAATGAGCAGAACTGACAAAACATTGAAAAATTTCATTGACTTGTGCATCAAAATCATCAACTAACTGTGAGAAGCATAGCAGACCAAGTAAACACCAATAGAGACAGGAAAATCTTAACTGAAACTCTTGGCATGAGAAAGGTGTGTGCAAAAATGGCCCTAAAGGAGCTAAGTGATGAACAAAAGCAGAGGAGAGTTGAGACCTTTTGGAGAGGCAAGATGATTTTTTTGAGCCATGTTATCACTGACGATGAAACATGGGTGTACCCATACGACCATGGAAAAAAGTATCAAAGTGCACAATGGATGTCAGCCAATTCTCCATGACCAAAACATTGCTGTCAATCCAAATCAAGAGTCAAAACCATGTTGCTAATCTTTTTTGATATTAGAGGGCTTCTTCATTATGAATTTGCACCAACTGGACAGTCAACCAAGTTAACTATGTGCAAGTGCTATAAAAGGCTGTGTGAAAAAGTTACACAAAAATGACCTGAACTTTTCTCCAACAACTCAGAGCTCTTGCATTATGACAATGCACCAGCTCACACAGCACTGCATGTGAGGGAGTTTTTAGTTAGTAAACAAATAACTGTATTAGAAATCCTCCCTATTCACCTGATATAACCTCCAATGACATTTTTCTTTATCCAAAAGCAAAGAATATATTAGAAGGAAGACATTTTGATGACATTCAGGATATCAAGGGTCATACAACAATAACTCTTATGGCCATTCCAGAAAAAGAATTCCAAAGTGGCTCTGGAGGGTGGATTAGGCACTGGCATGACTTCCTAAGAGTAGTGCTTTGAAGGTGACCGTGGTGATATTCAGCAATGGGGTATGTAGCACTTTTTCTGGGATGAGATCATGAACTTAATTGTCAGCCCCTGTACTATGTCAGGATTAGAAAATAAGTGTTTGTTTTAATATTTTCAAATGTTCAGTTTCAATTAAGAAGTACAGAGTTCATAAAGTAATCCTTACACAGTTATACAATATAGTAAATAATACTCAATAAAAATAAACTTGAATCATTGTCTTTGAGATTATTTAATATGAAAACTTGGGGAACTTGGACTATTGGAGATTTTTGGTCAGTTTCACTTTTCATGTCAAATACATTTGTTTGGCAGTTACCTCTCTGCCTGGCACCACCTCCCTCTAAGCCTAAACCCATGCGTTACCATTGTACTCTTACCAACTGTTTACTGTCTAGGTACATTGACTGATTCATTAACTTGAAATTATGGTGACATATTTTTAGGTGACATTAAAATAAGAGGTAAGCTCTGGAAGGCAGTTTTAACCATAGGCAGTTTCACACATCTTTCTTTTTCTCATGAAATCAAATGAAAATGATGTTGTTTTAATAATGATTAATATTATAGTCATATTAAACTTGAAATTTTTTTCAAAATGTATATATAATCAGACAAGATTAGATGTGGACAGTATTCCTGTCCCAGAATACATCAGACTACAGAATAGTAGATACATGGTTTGTTATATTAGAGAGTAAGTTTACTAAGAAATATTACTTTCTGAGCAAGCCACAAACCATGAATATTTAACTTAATTATTTACTATATATCTTTTTCTTTTGGACTCTCAAAATTTGTTTTTATTCTACTGAAATCCTAGACCTAACTGCACAACTTTGGACTAAAATTGTCTCATTTTAAACACCAAATTTTCCCTCTATCAGTTGTGTTACTGGTACTATGGATACATTATTTAACTTTCCTGAAGCCCATTTTTCTTATTTAATATAACATGAGAGTAAAGACAAAATTAATTGATAAGATTGGGTGCATGATATACACCAATATACACAAGCAAAAAGCATATCACTGTACCTACATGCTGATGTGTGTTGGAATGTTAGCTATTAACAGCTATGATTGTAATCACAGTCTGTTTTATTGAGTGATTCCCTATAGTCCAGTGAGGCAAGTATCCTTGCTTTTACTGTTGTTTTCCTGCCCAGCGTGGCACAAAAAATTTGTTTAACAAATATATATTTATACAGTAAATTATTTCTGTTGCATAGAACATGGTCAGGATTTATCATTAATCCCTGAACCCTCTGAGTAGCCTCACATTTCTCTGTTTCCTGATACCATGATTTCTTTTCTACCTATTCCTTCAGTGAGTCAAAATGTTGTAATCTCACTTACTTAGAACCATATTCAAAATGCTTCTTACATTGTTGATTAGAGCTATCCACTTTCACTATATTCACTGAGAAAGTCAAAGCGGTTTTCGCACTCTCGGGTAGAGGTGCTGGATATATATATATTCCTAACTCCATCTGATTTCAGTCTCCCTGTAATAACCCTGGCTGTCCACACTAATCATAGTTATTCTGACAGAGACAAACAAGGGAAGTTGAAAGATTAAAAATGAAAAAGAAAATCACAGCAGAGGGCTTATTTGTATGGTTTTCCAGAGTTGGTGGTGGAATGAGCAAAGCAGAATAAGATAAATTAATGATAACTCTGCCTTCATGATGGCTTTTCAATTTATTCTTTTATATCAACCTTTTCCTTCAATGTTTTTCCCATTGTCTCTTCAGCATCGGCTTTCTTCCAAGCAATTTTTATTTACTTCCTTTTATATAAAATTGATCTTCTTTTCATGAATTATTTATTAATATTTTTTCCTCTTTCCTGCACATGGCACCTGCCATGATTAAGGAGATTTGCATTCAATTCTGAGCAAAGGAAACTGAATGTTCCTTATAAAAACAGTAGGCCTAAGGTTCTTGAAATTTTTCACATGACTTAAAAGTCTTCACAACTGTTCATCTCCTTTTTTGCGAGTGACTTTTGTAGTAAATGTCATATGTCATTGCTTTGACAATAGAGTAAGGAGACCAGTAAATTACTACTTTCTTTTTTGTTTATTTGTTTTGGATTTTTTTTGAGGGGGAAGCTAAATAAGATAGAATCAATATTGACTTTCTTTGTGTTCCTATTGGCAGAGGAAGAATTAGTTGCATTTATTTATATACATACTTCTAGAATATTTGACACATCAAGAAAAAAGGCAAACTACTTGCTCTTTCCTTATAAAATGGATTCATATCAAGGAACGAGAGACATGGTATTTTACAGTCTTTTCTTCCCCCATCTGTCTTAGAAAGTTTGTTTGTTGTCAGTTAATCAAAAAAAAAAAAAAAATTTCAGTAAGTACTTTTGATGTGCAACCCATTGACAAGAACATGAAGACTCATATTCAATGAACATGTGAACATATGTTACATAATATCCAAGACACTATATTAGATATTGTCCCAAAACTATTTATTCCACATATAATCTATAATTCCAGCATTCAAGAGTTCACTGTCAGGTGACCTGCAATCCAGCAAACAAATGCTCTAATATTATTATTAATGATTTATCAAAATATGAACAAAATCTACAGGACACAGGGAGGGGTGGCAAATCTCAGCTTTTACTTCTTTAAGGTGATGGGATTCATTAGCCTGAAAAAAGACAAAAGGAAGGGTTTGAACAATAATATGGAGGATAAACAGGCATAGCAATTATAAAGCCAGGAAGCATGGATCTTACATTTTAAAAGAGGGAGAATGTGGTCTGCAATAGAACTGACTAAATGTAAAAGACTTTTGCCAACTAGTTGAGATTTCAGGAGAGTTTCTCCAATTGCAAAGTCCCATAGAACATTTACACATTGTACTACTTACCTGGATATTAAAAGAAAACAGTTACAACAGCCTTACGTACTCTATGAAAGTTAGAAAAGAAGGTAAACATATGTATTAAACATACATGCAATATCCGAAGTTGCAATGGTTTAAGAAAACTATTGTAGACATCTAAGAATGTTATCTCTTCATATATTATTCTATGTATATAGAGATATAGATATATAAATATAGATATATTTATGAACAAAAATAAAACTAAATTATACTTTATTTTAATGTGTTTAGTTAATATATTTTGAACATATCTTTCTATCTGTATTATTTTAAAGAGCACATTTTATATATTTCTTATGCAATCCTTACTGTTGAACTACTTTTTTTCAATTTATTGTTATCTTTTTTTTTTTGGGGGGGGGGGGTAGCTCCCTGGCTAGGAATTGAACCCAGGCTGTGGCATTGAGAGTGCCAAAGCCTAGCCTAGCCACTATACCACCAGAGAACCCCCTCAATTTGTTGTATTTTAAAAAAACATCTCTCCTCCATAAGATTTTAGATGGATAGTTATGGGGTCAGAGGATACTATTATAAATGTTTTTGTGTATTTTAATAATTTTCTCATTGTATAGTTTTATAAATGTTAATACGATACATAATTTAAATGAATAATTGAAATAATTGAAATTATACTTTTTAAAAGCTTTAACACAGAGGTATATAAAGTGGAACATGAGAGAACATACTCTCTTTTCACTGTAACTCTATTTCCATTGTACTATTTTTTAAGTATTTGATGTGTACTCTTCCAATCCTCTGTGCTTAATTCTATGAACATGGGTTATCTCTCCATAGGTATAAGGTATATATATATAATAGCATGCACATAATTTATCATTTATAACAATACTAATAACTGTAAGTATTGTCTTCCAAATAATTCAGATCATGGGCATTTTAAATTCCAGTATGTAAAATTTTAACTAATTCTTTTAAACTGAGGTGCAGTATTCCATGTAATAGAGTGGTCCAGTTTCATTACCTCTGACTCTGGTTCAAGTAATTTGAAAGAAATTTACATTAAGAGGAGTTAGCAAAAGTATTTTCCAAAGACTTTAGATCTTAAACCTAAATTTTATTCAGAACTTAGTTATAAGACAAAATTTTCCTTACTTAGTAAAGCACAGAAATTATTAAAATTCATACAAATATAAAAAGAATAGTAGAATAGCTGGCTACATTATATTTTTTATATGTTTCAAAATAGTAATGTGGAAAATTAAGTATACATAAGGTGAAAAACTAATATGACAATATGACAAGTTTTTTTAATTATGGTCTTTCTAAAGAAGTACCCCTAACATTCCCACATGAGTTTTATGATTCTTACAGGTGCAGTGACATTTGAAGAGCCATTAGCAATAGGTAGAAATAAATAAGTGAGCTACAATATTTAACACACTTACACAAACAAGGATTTGAAAGGCTACAACTCATTCTGTAGAATTGCATTCATGTTAGCAAACACTTCTTTTTTGCCTTCAATTCTCAATTTTTTTATCTATGAAATTGGAATAATAATAGTAATAGTTCTTTCTTGCAGAAGGGTTGTGAAGTTCAAATGGTAAGAATCGGTATGATAATGCATATATAAAGTATCATCTGAGTTGAAGATTTTTCATTGTAAGTGGCAATATTGTATGTATGTATTTATACATATATAGTTAGTAAATGATAGAGATTATAATAATACCTGCACTATATTTAAGAGATTATTCAGCTAAGACTGTCCAGGGTGGGCTTCTTATGAAACATTCTGTCCAGTATTAATGAGATATATGCCAATCTATGTAACACTTTTTTATTATAGTTTTTGGCTTCTGTTGTAGTCACTCGATTGAAAAATTTCTGAGTATTCTGGAGGTTCTTTGTGTTGGTATAGTCAAGTTTTCACATAACCACTTTAGAAATATTAGTGACACACATTAAAGTTCCTCCTCAAATCCAAAACTTGGTGTTCTCAGGATGAGCTCTAAGGTAGGCAAAGACATATATGGGTCACTCATGAGCTTTTATTAGGTGGAGACAATGATTTTCAAATCCTAACCTCCTTTTATTATAGTGTTTTTGTTTCTGGCTTGCTTGTGTTTTCATTTTATTTTTGGAATCATCAGAAAGTGTAATTTGCTAACTTATCCATTTAAAAGCCCAGGGTCAATATTTACATATCTGATGCTTTCCACTTCCTGAAATATTAAAGAATTTTATAATATTTCTTATTTATACTAAAGAGCAGAGGTTTGTAACTCACACTTGATTCTGCTTACTTCATCAGATTTGTAACAAAGCCATGTCTTTTACCACCACCTTCATGTTTACTTTTAGATTAAATATGTGTATGTTCTCTGTAAGATACATCCCCTACATATCTACAAGTAT
This sequence comes from Lyroderma lyra, assembly GCA_004026885.1. Taxonomy (NCBI): domain Eukaryota; kingdom Metazoa; phylum Chordata; class Mammalia; order Chiroptera; family Megadermatidae; genus Lyroderma; species Lyroderma lyra. Next base: position 50,737 of record PVJL010005744.1, on the reverse strand, counting down.
TGCATAAATTCCAATAAATAATATGAGGTGAAAAGGCAGGGTAGAAAGGTCACAGGAACATTACATTTGTTGATATGACTGCAAGTACAGAAGTAGCATTAGGCAGAAACAAATTTATTATTGAAAGAAATTGAGATAATTTAAAAAGATACAAGACTGAGTGAGTGAGATGGACAGAAAGGACATTGTTTCTATCAAGAATGAGAGTAAGTTCCAGGGAGGACATTGGCAGCGCCTTAATTACAACAGCAAATGTCACATCTAGTCTACACAAACAGCTTCTACTTTCCAAGATATGCTAGAGTCTGAGCAGTTATCATCCAAAAATATTGTTGTAAAAGCAATTTAAAAATGAAAAAAAATGTATTAGTTGTACCCTAGGGGATCTGCTGTTAAGAAGGAGAAAGAGAAGAGTGTGGAAGTCTAATGAGCTAATTTCCATAGAGAGCTTGCCAGATCAATTCACTTATTGTGTATCTTTGAAAATTTACACTAGAAGAAGAGTAATTTTGTTCCTTTTTTCAAACACCCAACATAGGGGAATATTAATGCACCTGAGAATTGCATAATGCTCCCTTAACTATTCATGTAAAAGCATTTCATCAATAAGCATGGCAGAGAAACAATTTATAGGTATACAGAACAACTTGAAAAATCAACATTAGACAATACATTAAAGAGAAGAGCCATTTAGAGAGTGTGAAGGATTTAAGTTCAGAAAAACAGCATAAATAAGTCCCTCCTCATTTCCATCTCCGTTCCGATCAAGTCACTTGATTTACATTCTCTGCACAGAGGTATCATCAGTCATGTTAACAGGCTCATATGCTAAATGGTTGTGTGTGAGGTTTAATTATTTATTGACAATAATATAGTTCAAGCACTCATTGCTTAAAAGTACATTACTTATTTTTCATGACTCAGGGTAGATTTACATTACACACTTGCATGAGATACCCTAATTTAAAGGAAAAGGTGAATATCAAATTTTAACTCATCAGGAATTAGATCCAACTTTGAATAAGATCACTGAAAACATAAAATACATTGGGACAGTACAAGGGGGAGCTAAACAAACAAACCAACCAAAAACAGAATTATCTTCTGAAGGGTGAGCCCTTTGTAGTACAGGCTTTCTCCCCTAGGTGAGTATTCTAGGAACCCACCTGCATTGGTGTACCAGCTGGTATTGTTGTGAGAGGCTGCGTTCAGCTTCAGTGAATGTTTTTGGAGACTCCTTCAATGTGTTTGCCCATTTTGTGATGGATGATTTACACAAACACTGTGCAGCACGACAACACAGCTGCCCACGCTGCGTTGAGAGGTCAGCAGTTTTTGACCAAAAACGGCCTGACTCCCGAACTCCACACTCTCTCTTCACCCAATCTCACCCCAAGTGACTTCCGCTCCCCCACTCCCAATGAAAAGAGTCCTCAAAGGGAAAGGTTTCGATGATATGGAAGGGATGAAAGAAAAAAACTGCATAAGTACCAAAAAGCATCAAAATTGATGAGTTCAAAAACTGGTTTGAGCAGTAGAAAATCATCTCAATAAGTATACTGTATCAAATGAAGAGTACTTTGAAGGTGGCTGAAGTTTAAACATGTAAGAATAAATTCACGATTTTTATAAATAAATTTCAGGTTTCCTTGGGTCTCCCCTTGTATTAAAGTTTGCAATGACACCAACATGAGTGTTTCTCTCTCAGTCAGGCAGATTACCATTCTTTAAAATATTTGCATTCCTTAAACCTTTCTTTTGGACTGAATGTCCTTCTTTGTGATACTACCTATAAATCTACCTCCAACAAAATGTAATAATTTTTCCCTAGATTTACATGATTATAGGACAAGTTTCCATCACTCCCCATACAGAATGACTCTCTTCTCAAACCTGTTATGAGTGCCATATCATCGAACATATCACACTAGTATTGATATTGTTTATGTTATTTATCTTTTATAAGACTACTCTCTCCTTGAGTTTTGGATCTTGGCTAATTCATCTCCAGATCCACAAATTTTAACACAGGGCCCTTGTATAGTAGGCTCTATATTTTGTGTACTTCATAAGTAGAATAATATGAATTAAGTAAAGTATAATTAGTTTCCTTGATTTTATCTAATACCAAGAATCACCAAAACCAATTTCTTATAATATTTTATATTGGATGACATTAGTTGAATGATTTGTTTCCAAAACAAGGGTAGAGATTAACAGATTAAATGTTTCACTTTTGAGTCTTTTATTTTTATTTATTTGTTTATTTACAAATGAGTTTATAAACTGATAGTGTATTTAGCTTGTGTATCTGAAAAAGTCAACTTCTATCTCTAGGTAACAATATAGCAGAGGCTCCAATCAATTCATAGCAATTAACCAGCTGATCCTAAAACATGGACTTGGTCAATGATGAGCCATTCCATTCACCCTTGTGCTTCAGCATTTCAAGGCAACAAACTTCAGGTCCTATTTTGATGATAACAGTTCTCTGACTTCCAGAATTTGACAGAATCTCTCACCAACCTCAATCATTTATAATATAGGTGGGTCTTCTTCTATGCCTGATCTTCTCAAAGAGATTAGAAACCACCATAAACTATGTCATAAAATAAAATGCTATGTAACTAATATTAACTTCAGTGTTGTGACATTTAATTTAGCCAGAAATGATCACTAATGTAAATTTAGCAGGGTAAGTCAAAATTTATATATCTCCAAATGGGCACTAATAAAAATTAAGAATTTATATATATATTATTATTTTATTGCTTATATGTGAATGGTAGACATGAGCAGAGGAGTTAAAAATATTCTTCGAGACCTCAGTTTAAGTAACAAGCCCTGTTGTATATGACCCCATGAATGGGGACTTTAGTTGGTGATTTTCCCTTCATAATCATAACCAGTTTATGGTGTGATTGTGGAAGATTATCAGATAATGTACATAATAAATACTGTTAATAAGTTTGATTCTATATATGATTTCTTAAAGCACTAATTTTTACTGAGTTTTTACTATACTGTACATTTAGCATTTCATTTTATTCTCACAATATACTAATATTATTTCTTCTTTTCAGATACTTCTCTGAAGGCTGCAGATGTTTAGTGACTTGCTCGAGTCCTTAAGCTAGAGAGTAATCGATATTCTTTCTACTATGAACATGAATTCTCTGACTTTAAAATCTAAGTACTTAGCAATCCTAGTATAAGTTTATGAATGAATATTATGCCTCTTTAAAGAGATTTAACTTATTACATCTTATTGTATTTAAAAGAGAAAAGATAATAAATCTTTTAGGTTCATTTTAGTGTTTGTGTATTAGGATTGTGAGTCTTAATTTAAAATTTCCATTTAGTCGTACCGTATTTTGAAATTTTTATTACACAAAATCTTAGACTACGCAGAGAGTTTGCAAAATATCAAGGTCTAGTCAACTTACTAATTCCTGGAAATATAACAAATTTGGGGAGCAAATGAAACATATGATGAACCCATTGCATTGGCCCTTTTAAAATTAAACAAGAAAGAAATGTTTAAGGAGATTATATTAGTGTGCATGAGTTTGTGTGTGTGAATTTGGAATAGAATTGGTGTTGTAGAAACATACATATTTAATAATATTGACGTATTATCAAAAGTAAGATGTCATAAATACAAGCACACACACAAAAAAATATAAGAAACAAAACAATAAAACATGAACAGTGAAACAGTAAAAGTGACACTTTATTTCAAAAAAATGAAGTTAAAAAACATAAAATGCATTTTAAATTATTTTAGTTTATACATATGAAACAAGACATTGATGTTCATACCACATGTATCTTATTTCCAAGAGGGTTATTGAGTAGCAATGTTTTCCAGCTTGAGCTAAATGAGATGTGGGAAAAAATTAGGAAGAGATATTCCACAGTGAATAAGTGAAATCTGTGCCTCTAAGAAGACCTCTACTTTCTTTCCTTCTTTGGCAAATATATGAAAGCTAACTAAATTACACTGCCTGAATTTTCCAACATTTCTTAGAATAATTTCAAATATCATGTCTATCAATAGCTGGTAATTTCATGAGCATAGGTAAGAGGGTGTTGAGTGGTAGGAAAAAGAATAAATAGAGGGTGCCAAAAAATGTATACACATTTTAAGAAGGAAAAAAACTGTATTAAAAATTGTAATATTCAATATATACTGATAACAAAAGATGAATACAAGTCACATTTGACTTCTGCAATAACAATAGGTGCTCAAAGTGGTTACCATCAGTGTCCAGACACCTCTGATTCCAGCAAGCTACTGCTTGAACAATGTTGACCAAAGCGTCCACTTGTATCGTTGCACATGCCATTTCAACTTCTTCCTGAAGTACCTCCAGTGTAACTGATTTTCTATGGTACACCACATCCTTAAAGTTTACCCACAGATATAAGTGAAGGGGTATTAAGTCAGGAGAACATGGAAGAAACTCAACCAAATCTTCTTATCCTAACAATTGTCCTGGCAAATTCTCATTGAGGTAAGCACTCGTGTCTTGGTAGAAGTGTGGTGGGGCACCATCTTGTTTAAAGCAAAATTGATCATTCCCAAAAAGTGTAGCAATTGTGGGTAAAATGGATGAGTATAGCATATCTAAGTAAACTTGACCAATAACCATACCTTCAAAAACAAATTATCCGATTAGTCCCCTTAATGACAGTCCACACTAGATGTTGAGGTCCAGTAAATTGATTTCTTTTTTCATGTGAACAGGTAGATTTTCTGGAGCCCAATACACACAATTATGTTGGTTCACTGTTCTGTTCAATTTAAACTGTGCGCATCAGACCAAACTATTGTCACTATGGTCACCTTTGAGGCAGTCACCTTGGAAAATTATGCACTGACATGCCTAATCCACCCTTCAAAGCTATTTTGGAACTCTATTTTTAGAATGTCCATCAGAGCTGTCGTGTCCCAAATCTGAAAATTCAGTTTGCAAATTTGTCACTGTGAGCTCACATTGGCAGCACTGTACAAAAAAACTCAGCAAGGGCTCTAATGGTCATTCCAGAGAAGGAGTTTCAAATTGCTTGGAAGCGTGGATTAAGTGCTGGCATCAGTGCATAGCTTCTCGAGGAGAGCACTTCAAAGGTGACTGTAATGATATTCAGCAATGAGGCATGTAGCACTTTTTCTAGGATGAATTCGTGAAATTAATTGTTTAACCTTGTATACGTGTTCAAATATATATAATTTATATAAGATAAGGAAATAAGCAAAAATGTCATTCTCCTTTGAAAATTTCCATAACTGTTAATTATTTGTGTGCTCAATCCATGCCTGTCTTGTAAACTCCACAAAAACAAAAAAGATATCTTTCTCTTTGTTTGGGTATCTACAATGTCTAACAGGGTTTATGTCACATAGAACTTACTTAGTAAATAGATTTTCATTAGGAGAGTAGTAGAGTCGATAATTGAGCTAACGAGTGAATGTAGTCTGGAAATGAAAAAGTGTGCAAAAGAAGCTTGCTCAGAGGAAAGAATCATAATTGGAGAGTAGTTTTAGAAAACACAGGTTGGGTGATGGAAAACAAGAATTTTGTGATCCTGAGAGCCAGACAAAGGGATTTCATTTTGAGTTGATGGAAATAGAGAGCCAGTAGAGAGGGTGGCAAGAATAAATTGAGAGAGAAAAGTGAAGATTATTAACAATAACCAATTCGATTTACTCCATTGATTATAGACTTTTTCTCTTCAAAACTTCTCTTTTGTAGGCTTAGTTGATTGCTTTCTTTCTCTAGAACAAAAGTGAATAGGGCAAAAATAAGAGGCTGAGAAGAGGCTTACCTAATTTAAAAGGAGAAGAAGGAAACAGGTGGCACAAAAGAGGCCTGGAAGTCAGAAACTGACAGTCATGATTGTATTTACACTGCTACAGCTTAAACTGGGGTGTAACCCACTCTGTCAAGGATCCCCAAGACCACCCTCAGGTTAGATGATCTCCTAGAAAGACTTAAAAGTTATTATGTTTATTCTTTATGAGAGCTGAAGAATATAGATTAGAATTAGTGACATCACATGGCGTGCATTTAATTCTGCCCTTCCACCACAGAAAATGCACAGAAAATGTTGCCAACCAGGCAACTATGTCCTTGTCTAAGTGTCCAGAGTTTTTATTGGAGGTCAGTTATACAGGCATTCAGCACGTTGGTGACTGACCTCACTTACTCAAGCTCCAGACCCACAGAGAAAATGTAAGTGCTCATCATAAATCACATTGATAATGTAAACTATCTTGGAAAAAAGTAGTGCAAAGTGGCTTGAGGCCTCAGGCATGCAAACACACTCATCAAATGGAAAAATTCCAGGAGTTCAGGTCCCGGTAACCACCAAGGGACAACCCTGAGAACTGACCTTTTGTGGGAATGTGCATGGTTTGAACAACACGAACCTGCAAAGCTAACCATTTCCTTCCACCCCATTTTAAGAACTGCCAAAATGTTTATTGAACATAACTGTCCATGCATATCAAACAATAGAAGAAGGTGTAAGAAGAAGGCAGAAAATGTTTAGTCTACCCCCTAAGCTCTGTTTAAGAAACAAATTGAGCAATAGGGAATAAGAACCCAATTCTACAAAAACACTAAATACATATAATTTTAAAGGACTGCCACTACATTACAAATTAAAGGGGAAATAATTTAACAAAATTGGGTTGACATTTTATTAAAATGACAATACAAGGCATTTGATGAATACCTGGAAAGCCTATCCTTTATGTTCTATTCTTGAATCATGAAAAATTATGAGTTGTAAGGTACTCACTCAGCTTCTATAGATGCTGTATTTATGACAGCCTACACCAATGGCAGAAGATGCACTGAGAAAACAAGCTGGGAAAAAATACCATTAATTTTTAATATTTCCTTGTCATTCCAACCCACTAATGGCCCAATGCATTTTAAAACCAGCTCAGACTTCCTTCTTCTACTGCAGTTAATATCAAAATTTATGATCCAGTAGAAAACAGCCAACTTTATTTTTTTAAATATGTGATTATGGAAGCATAGAAGCATATAAAGTTCTGATTAGCAAATGTATCTAAAAAAGAACCCTGAATTATGAAATTAAGGGTTTATGCAGAAGCAAATGAAGTTAATTCTTTCTTAAGAAGTCTGAAAAACATTGAAATTTAAGAACATCTTGGGGAATAAAATATAAAACTTACTACCACATGCTCATCTAAGCATATCAAGGGACAAGAATAATATCCTACCACCTACAAAATTCCATGTCTATCCTCACCATCACTCATACTGCCCCTCTCCTTTGGAGATGGACATGTCTTAGAACCATATGCAGGCTTAGTGAGAAACTGGTGAGCTACACATGGATGAGGCTGTGTTTATCCTCAACTCATATCCATATATATTAAGATTAGTCAACCAGAAAAGAAATGGTGTGTTTGTCACATTCTTGTTCATGGTAACATTTTATGTAGAAATGCTAATTACATACATAGCATCTGGTTAAAGAGTATGTAAAACAAAACCCAAATCATCTCCTCCACTAGGTTGGTATTATGCTTTAAAGTGCTCTGTTTTAGCAATTCACTGGCCTCTCTAGCTTTTAATTTTACTTTTACTTTTCATATTATTTTATCATCTGAATATGCATTTATAAATAGATATTCCTTAGTCTGTGAGATAACAATGGCTTCATTTTCAATTTTAGGTCTCTGTTTGGTTGTGAACATTGCTGCCCAGTTATAAAATACTGTAGGTATCAACATTTGTTCCTAAATCACCCATTAAGCAGAACGGTAAGTTAAGGAAAGGTTTTTCACAGATCCTTGGCTCTAACTTGTAAAGTGCCTACTTTCTATGAAGTCTTTTACCAACCTGAGATTTCCCTCAACATTATCTTTTTTTTTTCTCTTACTGAGCATAGAGAAGGGTAGGGTTTTTGATGCCAATGCAGAAGCAAATTCATAAAATATATCCCACTCAGCTTTTGATGATAGAGCAAAATGCAAGATAATTAAGAGCAACTAATGAGTGGCTCCATAAAATAAACAGTGCAATTTTCTACCCTCCTGTTTCCCTGATTTGAGCTCCATCTCCTATAGTGGAGAAGCCTTGTTTGTGCAGAGCATTTCAAAAATGAAACCTCAGGGTGTTTATGTGAAATGAAATAGTGAATGAAAAAGGTCAATGATTTCACTCTTTAAATCACAACAGACCATCTGAGAAAATTTGATAATGTTTTAAGATATGTGAAAATGTACTTAGTTATTATTCTAAACTTTGTTTTACAAATATGCTTTATAAATATTTTTGTATGCCTGCACTGATTGAATAAAATTTTATTTTAATTAAAAATAAAGACAAAAGGAGATTATTTATTATATAAATGTGACCATAACATATAACAAATATAGATACTCACATATCATACTATAGAAGTGGGGTGCTGATGTCACTGTCTTGTGTCCCTGTGTTTTCTACTTGAAACCAAATGTCATCTTATATAACCACCTCCTAGTACCACCTTCTTCAACCATAACTATTATTTATTGAGCAGTTATTATGTGCTAGCACTTCCAAAAGTGTTTTGCATGCATTGTGTCATTCAAATCTTAGAACAATGTATGGAAAGCAGTTATATTATGCTTCAAGGAAATTAGAATTCACTGAAGTTAATAAAAATGACTAAAGTTATTGCCAAAGGTAAGTGACAGAAAATGGTTACAAACCCAGGTATTTCTCTGAAGCCTGTGCTCTGAATTACTGTGCTATTTCTTCTCACGCACTTCACTTGCAGTTATAATTTGATAATTGCTTCTTCTGAGTAAGTCCATGAAGCAGGAAGATGAGATGGGGATTCCTATTTACGTTGAGCAGGTACATGGTGAGGCTCAGAGGACTCAATCAGCAAGCCCAGGATTATGCAGTGTGGGGGTGTTAGAAAAGCCTCTGCTTTTCTAACTTCCACAAATCCCAGGCCCAGAGCTTTTCTCTTTGGCCCCACCACTCCAGTCCCTTTCTGTGTACCATGCACCTCACAAAGTAAAAGCGTCATTTCAATGGGCTTCCCATTTCCTTCTACCTTTCATTCCTGATTTAAAACTAAACTCCATTTGTCAAAAATATATTGGATTAAAAAAAGGCAGAGTATGATTGATGGCCAATTGAAAGCTAAGAGTGAAAGCTACAGAATGTCCTTTGTATCATATACTGAAATCTCTTTTTCTACAATTGGAGGACAAAAAGAGGCTTAGAGTCAAACCCAGGACTTAACTATAATAATAGCAGAGATATAAAGAAAGTTGAATTCTCAAATTTGGAGTATCTGCCTTACTAAGGTCAGGATCCTATAGGAAGAAGTGAAACTCAGAAGTATGTGATAAGGCTATCTGAGTAAATGCTCCCTAAAACACAAAACACTCAAATACTTCTGAAGAGTCAAGGTTATATAAAAGGTCCACTGCTCATTGTCAAATGCTCGAGTTTCTCCCTTGATTTAAATTATTTAAATCAATGCAGGTGTCATACTTTGCAAGAAAGCATGGACACCAATCAGGATCCATCCACACCTCTCCTTTAATTCACAAGATCAATAATCAGGATTAGGTTGCAATATAACCAAACTGTGAAAGTGAAGGCCCTACTATAAGAAGAAGGGGACTACATTCTGAAATCTCTGCTGTGCTTAGCCAACATCTACAATTAGGACTCTGAGTAGTCATTATAGGAGTAGCTTTTGAAGATTCAACAAAATGTTGAAAGAACAGTTTATGGATAAACTCCCATAATATAGAATATGTCTTGGCAAGGTACTTGAAAATGGTGATGACATATCGCTAAAATTATTTTGTGAAGCTTGGGGAAAGTGGTGGTCCATGCTAAGTAATATAGAAATATAAATGACATAAGATTGGAAAACTCAATATCAGGGAAACTAGAGGACACTTGGTTTACCTAAATGGTAAGATATGCTTGTGATAACGGTACTGACATTGTTGAGCAGCTCATGTTTATATTCTGCAGAACAATCCTAGCAATAAGAGATGCTGCTACAACATTGGGCTTATAAGTGGCAAAAAGAATAATAAGATCATGAAAAAAAATAGAAAACAGGTGTTAGAAAGAAGGTGTAATTATCATAAGTAAGACTATCAGAGAGGTAGAAGGAGAATGTCTGATGGAATCTAAAGATCTGAGGAACCCACCAAAATGCTTAAAAATACTTAAAGTCCCTAGAGAAGTGATTTTCAACCAGGAGGAATTTTACTCCTTGTGGAACATTTGGCAATGTTTAGAAATATTTTTGGTCGTTCCAGCTGGGAAAATGATGCTATTGGCACCAGGTGGTAAAGGCTAGAGATGCTGCTAGACATCCTACAAAGTACACGACAACTTTCCATGAGAAAAAATTATCCAGACCACATACATTGTCTATAGTTCTAAGGCTGAGAAACTGCTGTAAAAATAAGGCAGATAATATCAAAATAAATCAAAGATGGCTCATCAAGAGGTTGAGGGCAGACATTACAAAACAAGTCATAATTTCTAGATTAATTTCCATATTGAAGCCAGTTTTCCAGATCCAGAACTGAATGACTAAAGGAAGCATTGAGTATCCTGAGGGAAAGATGTACAATGCCACAGGTAACATACTAGGGCTGTCCAGGAAGTATCCAGCCATGTAATACAAAAAATAAAGGCATTTGTGGCTGAATTTATTCTGGACGGGCCTCACATAATGTAATGATTTACATAGTTTTTCCTCTGGTAGACCTATAGCCATTCAATCAGGTAACAAAATACTGGGAAAAGAGAATGCACAAACCTTTTGAAGATTACTGGACAAAGACGTCAAGTTGATATTAATATTCATGGGCCAAAAGAGACATTAGGGTTCCTAGCAGTGGCAGGTGATTGGGGGCAGATAGTAAATGAAGGTTTGGCACATGTTGGGGTCTCAGAGTGTCTTCACAGACCCAGCTAGTAATTATTTTACATGTCACCAAAGTATGTTTCAAATCAACATGTATAAGAGTTGGCAGAACACAAAAACTGGGTGCTTGACCTGCTTTTATAGAAGTGGAAGCCTCTGGAACTCTCTCTCTCTCTCTGTTGCCAGTCAAATAGTAAACCAAAAACACTATCCTATCCCAGAGAAACTGGTAGAAATTATTTTCACCTTGAAAAGATAAGGGAGGGATAGATTCAAAACGATGACATAGATAAACACTGTGTCTGCTTCCTTCCATGAACACATTGAAATTATAACTAAGTTGTAAAATAATCAACCCGGAGAACCATCTGAAGTGTAGCTGAACAGAAGTTTTATAACTAAGGACATAAAGAAAAAGCCACATTTAGACTGGTAGGAGGGGCAAAGAAATGAAACAAGCTGGTCCCAAACCTAATGTGGCAGTTGAGATCAGAAGGGATATCTTGGCTGCAGAGGTTCCCCACAGTGGAGCAAGGAACCAAAACCCCACACCAGACTTCCCAGCCTAGAGTACTGGTGCTGAAAAGAAGAGCCCCCACAACATCCAGCTGTGGAAAACGGTCAGCATTCTGGCTATACATGTGGGGTAGAAGACTGTAAGAAACCCAGATGTCCTCCTAAAGGGCCTAAGCACAGACTCACTCACTTGCAGGCACTCACCCTGGGCTCTGGCAAAGAAACCATGACTTGGAGGCATCAGAAGCATCTGGGAGGCACTGAAGTGTGTGGCTTTTGGGCAAGAGATAGTGGACATTGCTATTTTCCCTGTATGAAGTCCTCCTCCCATGCAGCTAACAGGCAGGGACAACCTGTCCTTTGTTGAGCCCTCTCCCCATGCCCATAACCAAATCTGAATCTGAATTGGTCTTGTGAGCTTCACTGAGATTCAGCCCTACCAAACTCCCCCAATGCCAGAGGCATTTTCTTGGTGAGCAGACACCAAGAAAGACACCACACACATTACACTCTCCCTTGGAAAACAATCAGAGTCTTCAAGCCGTATGCAGGCAGTGATTGCCCTTGGTGTGCTCTGAGACTTGCTGAGTAGGTCCAGGGTCAGCACTGGCCCCAAGTCAGAATATACAAGGTCCACGAAAGTAACACCCTTGTTTATGAGCTGGTAAAATATACCAAATCTTTTATTACAAAATCATAAACTTGTATGGTTATGATTTTGTAATAAAATCATAGCTCAAGTCTGGGCATTAATTTTGCTGGACCCTATACATTAACCTGGTGACCAAAACTCTTCCACTCTTGTGATACCCAGAGATCTTGCCTCACCCAACTTGCATACTCCCCAAGGCTTTATCAGTGGCTGAACTTTAAGAAAGCTGGCAGTTGGCAGCAGGCCTCAAGGTGTCCTGGGTTTTTGCTGAGCTACCCCAAGCCAAGTACTGGTGGCAACCATCCTTGGTCTGCAGCATAGCCTTTCCCACACCCTTCCAGGTTTAGCAGGCAGCGAACAATTGTAGATTGCTTTGTAGTTACAACCAGGTAGTCCCCTGCTTGACACAGGCAGTGGGTGACATGAGCCTGCACCAGAGCCCTTCCCAAGAGGCCATGAGACTAACATACTTGGAATTTGGTTTCCGATCACAACAGAGTACAGCTCCATTAGGCGCACAAGGGGTATGCACAAAGCGGGGTCTCAACAGGCAGCATAGCATTGAGGCAAATCCCACTCAGTGGGGTAAGCCACGCACACAGCAGCCCATAAGCCAAACACCACAGCCAATCAGCCAGAGGATCCATTTTACCTACAGATGTGCCAATAGCAATCAAGGTCCAACTGTAACAGGATGGCACACACAACCCAAATAAGGGACATTCCTGGAGCACCTGGAGCAGGTGACTGGGGAAACTGTGTTGGGACACCTACTATACAAGGCCACCCAGCCGAAACTGGGAGACATAGCAGATCTACTTAATACTTAGAAACAAACACAGAGAGGCAGTCAAATGAGGAAACAAGGAAATATGTCTCAAATGAAAGAACAGGAGAAAAACTTTAGAAAAAGAAGTAAATGAAATGGAGGAAAACAACGTACCAGAAACAGAGTTCAAAACAATGGTCATAAGGAGGCTTAAGGAACTTAATGAAAACTTCATTATGGAGATGGTAAGCATAAAAAGGACATAGAGACAATAAAAAATAAATGGTCAGAAGTGAAGAACACCATAACTGAAATGAAGAAGGCACTACAAGGAATTAGCAGCAGAATAGATAATACAGAGGATTGAATCTAATATTTGGAAGATAAGGTAGCAGAAAGCACCCAATTGTAACAGCAAAAAGAAAAAAAAAATTTTTAATGAGGGTAGATTAGGAGACCTTGAGACAACCTCAAGTGTAAAAACGCTTGCATCATAGAATACCAGAAGAAGAAAGGAGAAAGCATGGGATTTAAAATAATGACTGAAGAAAATACAAGTTCAGAAAGTACAGAGAGTTCCAAATAAGATGAACCAAAACAAGCCCACACCAAGACACATTGTAATTAAAATGGCAAAGGTTAAAGACTAAGAGAGAATCCTAAAAGCATCAAGAGAAAGGCTACTAGTAATTTATAAGGGAATTCTCGTAAGATTGCCAGCTGATTTCTCAACAGAAACTTTGCAAGCCTGAGAGAATTGGCACAAAATACTCAACATAATGAAAAACAAGGACCTTCAACCAAGATTACTCTACCCAGCAATGATTTCATTTAGAATCAAAGGACAGATAAAGAGCTTCCCAGACAACAAAAACTGAAGTTCATTATCACCAAGCCAGTATTACAAGAAATCTTAAAGGGACTTCTTTAAGATAAAAAAAAAAAAAAAAAAATCACAATTATGAATATAAAATGGCAATAGCTACATATCTATCAACAATGACTTTCAATGTAAATGGATTAAGTGTGTCAATCAAAAGATATAGGAGGGCAAAGTCGATATGAAAACAAAACTCTACCTACAGAGACTCTCTTCATATTGAAAGACATAACACAGATAAAAAGTTAAATGATAGAAAAAAATATTTCAGGAAAATGAAAATGAATAAAACAAAAAAAGCTGGGGTAGTAATACTTGCATCAAACAAAACACTAAAACAAGGCTATAACAAGAGACAAAGAAGGATCCAGTAAATCTCATATATGGGCATTTATCTGAAGAAAACCAAAATGCTACTGTGGGGGAATATGTGCATCCAAAGGTTCATTGCAGCGTTGTTTACAAAGGATAAGATGTAGAGGCAGCCTGGGTGTCCAGTGATGGAAGAATGGATAAGAGGAGGGGAGTGCACATATATAATAGAATATTGCTTGACCTTAGAAGGGAATGGGTTCTTGCCATCTGTGGTGGCATGGATGAACCTGTAGTATATTGTGAAGAATAGAGTATGTCAGACAGAGAAAGACAGATGCAATGTAATGTAATTCTTTTTTACATATGGAGTCTAAAGAATAAAATAAACATACACACACACACACACACACACACACGCACACACACACACATATATATATGTATATGAAAAAAACTTGTGACAACTTAAGTAGGTCCAGATTGTACACTTGCCTGTTTTTAATTCTACAAATGAAGCACCTTGGAGAATATATAAAAGTACAAAAGTACTAAAACTATTGCGATGTATGGAATAACTGTAAACCTGTCAAGCTATAGCTTGACTTTCATGTCAATTTATCTAATCTAAATCTTAGATTTCCTTCTTTTAGTTAGAAAATATTTTTAAACCATGGCTAAATATTCAGGATTAAATTGGGGTCTTCAAATTTTAAAAATGCAAATAACTATCAAATCATTTTTGTCATTTTTTTTCTATTATCAAACCCAATTTTCAGCCTTGATGTGCAATATTTATAAAAATAGTGCCTGCATTTTATGTTAATATACAGCTTAAAGAGAATACATAGCAATTATGTGATGACTAAAAGACCCAAAAACATAATAGTGACATTTTGAATAATTTAATCTATTAAAAGCTCAGTTAAGTGAATAAAGAAAATATTTTTAACATATGGTTGTAATAAAGAAAGGACTGGTAAACATTTTAGTACAATGTGGTATTTTTGAGTAATTTTACCTCTTAAACCAATATTTTTAGAAAATGGAATAAAAGACTTTTTTTTTTAATAAAAGACTTTTTAATCATCAGAATTTTAATATTTAAGAGAATACCATTTAATTTCAATGATAATAGTTTTGTTTTGTTAACTTTTCTACAGTCTTGTTTTCTCTGACCTTTAAGTATATATGTCTTCTACTTTCTGCAGCAGCCTGTGAGGCCGGTCTGTCACTATTTTCCAAACCCCACTGTCTCATCAATGCTTCCCTGTCTTTTTATTAGAATTGCCCTCTGGGTGCCTCTTTTCTGCTCAAGTCCAGGTTATTCCCAATGTCCAAGTCTCATGTCACTCTCTCTTGCTACTTTGCATATTTATTAGCTACTGTATTAGCTTTTGACTTAATCTCTTTTATCATGACTCACGATTTTGTCATGAAATCTTGACACTCTCACTATTCTAAATAAACTGCTCTTACTACTTTATATCTTTTAAACTGCCCAATCCCTTGGGCGTCTTCAACATGTATTTCTGATAACTGCCACGTTTGACAATTTTCACTTGTTCAACTTTTTTTTGGGGGGATGGTGGTGGTGGTGGTGGTGAGGGTGGTTCCCTGGCTGGGAATTGAACCCAGGCAACGATGGTGAGAGTGCTGAAGCCTAGCCACTACACCACCAGGGAACCCCCACTTCTTTGACTTTTATGGTTTGTACTTTGCTGGTCTTACTTTTCTAACCATGACTTTTTCTTCTATTCGATCCTTCTTCAAGAGTTATTTTTTAAACTTCTCGTCTTCGACCTCTGCACATAATTTCTGAGTCCTCATATATACTAATAGCATCATTCTGATGAAACTCAAACACTAATTATTTATACATGTACAGAATTCTTTCTCTTAGTATTTAATTGCATTTTCATGTGAATCACATGGAGTCACCTGAAACACAATATAATCCAACACATCATCTTGACCCCAAATATATTTTCCTTTTTTATTGTCTAATACAATAAAAGCCACCAATATCTGCTTAGGTAGAGAGCCACTTTAGACACATAATAACATGGATCCTAAGTTGTTCACTATCACACATCCTGTTGATGAGCTAAAGGTTAAGCTGCTCACCACTCCTAAACCTAAGAAGACAAAGTGGGTGGAAAGAAAAGCAGGTTCATTCCAAAATGCCAGCATTCAGGGAAGGCAGTGGACTTCTGTCACAAAGAGTACCTTCCCAATCGCCTTGTAGCCAAGAAGCTTTATAGAAGCAGAACAAAGAAAAGTAGGGGAGGGTTATCAAGCAGCTTTGGGGTGCCAAACTCTGAAAAGGCTCACAAATAAGGTTTGTCTCTGAGATAAGCTTGTCCAGGTCTTTGTCAACAAGGGAATCTATGGTTGTTAATGAAGCAGATGGCTCAAGGCTGTAACTCCCGGTGTCAGAGGCAATAAAGAGATTTGAGAGGTGTATCTGTTGTTTTGAGAAAACAGAGCCAATAATCCTGCAATTAGCAAGGTATGTGTTTGGAGGAGGCCATCAAAGCAGTACCAAGGCTTGCTTGTAGTCTTGAGAAACTAGTCAAAGCCTCGGTAAGGGGAGGGAGAGAAAAGAAAGGAAAAAACTTTAAACTAAGTCATACACACTAAGTCACGTTGTTAAATGAAACTGAACTCAAATACAGTGCCACCCTTACAGTCTAAATATGTTTAATCATTTACTAAGTCCAGTGTAAATTCTATTTCCTTAATATTTCCCCAAAATATTGCATTGTAACCCTTGCCATTGTCACTGCTTGAGACAATGATCACTTTTCAATAAATTACTATGAAACTCTTCTAATTGTTTTTTTCTGTCTTTATTTTCAACCATTCCTTCATCTTTAACCCCAGTAATTTTTCCAAACTTTACATGTGATCAGTTTCTCCTCCCAACCCCTCAACCCCACCAGTTTAAAACTCTCCAAGGGCTTTTCAGTCCTTGTTGCCCAACACCTGAGGCCAGAGTTGAAGCAATGGAATTGATATTTTGAATGAGAATCGTGTTTTCTGGTTTTTTTTGTGTGTATGTGTTTTTTTACCTACAAATTTTCTCCTTTTAATGGTTTAAAACTTTGTCAATATTTTATTAATAGTCATGCAAAACCAATGAATTATTAATATTCTTTGGGAGGAGTATTAATTTTTCTTTATTTTTTGTTTTAAATAAGTGAATGAGCAAAAGTAAAGAGTGATTATTTTAACTTTGGGCCTTGGGAAATAACTAAACGACTTTGAAATGTGCTGATCTCCTTACTAGTAGTTGCTGGTTTCCATCTGGGGAGAAAGTTTTTCAGTGTTCTTTTTTGTTGTTGTTTTTATAGTTTTTATGATACCAGTGGTGGGTAGGACTATTCTCAATATTTACAAATGAACAAATACATGTTTTAGTTGTAAATAATATCTAAGAGTTCTATGGCCAGTGGAGTTTTGCAGAAAGCAGCAGCAAGACTTAAAAAATGCTGAAAATGATCAAAATAAAATTTGTAGCTGGAGGATGTGGAAGTAAAAAGGATAAGTCAAAATCAGGTCAGAATGCCAAAGGGATGAAAACAAATGTAGATGCCAATACGAATTCACTTGACATTCTTTTGTTAAGCTCTGTAGCTAATGAGATAAGCTAGTCTTGTTTTTTTCTGGTATAAATGCCTACAAACACAAATAAAATTGCATATCTAGGGAGCTTAGTAACCATTTTTTTTTTGCCCATTATTTTGGGGGAACTTTAAATAGTGTCAATGAGGGCAATGAAGACATGGAAATAAAATAATGAAACAAAACTTTTAATTTTTAAGTAGATGATTAAGGATGTTCCAAAAATGAATTAAAATCATATTTGAGGTTCTTGAGCCACTCTCTTTGCTTGAGCCCGCTCCTACCTCTTTGGAATGTACTTTCTCCTCAATAAACTATCTTTTTGTTTCACCTCTAAAAAAAAAAAAAATCATATTTGAGTTTCATGTTTCTATCTTTCCTTGTATAGTTGTCTTCCACAGGCATGTTCACCAGCTAAAGTCTCCCATTCTCCAATATGTTCGCAGACTAATTTTGTTTAAGTACATATCTGATCACTCCAAGTAGGAATAATAAAATTCTACTCTGCCACCTCTCCAATCTCACCTTCTGTACTTGTTGAAATTCTTTATATATATATATATTTACTTTCTTCCAGATTATCTCTCTTTATCAATAAACATTTTATGTTCATGGTATTTAAACCACATGCTATTTCACAGCTTTTTTAAATTAAAAACTAAATAAAATGAATTATTAATTGCTTATAATACATCCTTACAATAAAAGACAATGCATTGAATTTCATTGTGAGGGTGTAACATATTTAAATAATTAGTCATTTTCTGATTGTATTTTTTAATTGTTTCTTGTTAATTTCTTAATATAAATCTTATGTCTTTACCCTTGGGAGGGGGTGTGTGTGTCCTCACACACATACACAGAAGGTGACAAAAATATATCTACACATTTTAAGAAAGGAAAAAGGTATTAAAATTGTAATGCTCAATGTATATTAACAAAAGAAATCCAAGTCACCTTTGACTTCAGGAATTACAAGAGGTGCTCAAAGTGGTTATCATCAGTATTTATACAATACATAGATAACATCTCTTAAAATATGTAGATATATTTTTGGTAGCCCCAATTTTATTTATATATATACACATATATATATATACACACACACACATATATATATATGTATATATATATGTAAATTCTAAGATAAATTCTAGAATTTAAGATAAATTCTAGTAAGTGAAATTGTAGAATTAAAAACCATATGCATTTAAAATATTGACAAATTATCATCCAAAAATCTACCAATTTATCCTCTTATCACCACTGTATGAGAATGCTGGTTTCTCTACATTTTCTAAACAGAGTATTATCAAACTAATCTCATTTAAATATTATCTTTGAAAAATGGTATCTCACTGTTATTTTAAGTCTCATGTCTTTATTTATTAAAAAGTGTTGACTTTTTTCTGCTCATAACCATTTTCTATGAACTTACATTTTCTACTAGGTAAATATTTTCCTTTAGAATTCCTGCAAAAATTTTTTATGATAAATAACAATGCTTTGTTTTATATTTGCATTGTATTTTTCATTAAACATTTTATGAGGTATTACTGTTATTGTTTAATTAATATTATTATTTTCAGACAAAAATATATGTCAGTATCGGTTTCTTCTCTTGTGGTTTTCTGAGTGTTCTTTT
This sequence comes from Lyroderma lyra, assembly GCA_004026885.1. NCBI lineage: Eukaryota > Metazoa > Chordata > Mammalia > Chiroptera > Megadermatidae > Lyroderma > Lyroderma lyra. The sequence continues at coordinate 31,395 of PVJL010005744.1, read as the reverse complement.
TTATTTATAAAAGTCTTCTACAATTTAAATGTTTTCTTTCATTAATGTACAAGTTGATTTTTTATATTACATTTATTTATTCACATAGAATTTATTTTGTATATAGAAGAAAATCAGAAATCATGTTTACTTTCCTGATATAGATAGACAAGTGGCCCTAAAAAACATTAATGGAACAATTGATGGATTCATTCATTCATATTTGTTTAACACATGCCATAGTCAGCAACTGGCAGAAGAAAGTTAGTTATGTTGAAGTCAGGAAAGTTTTTACTACCTGATATTGATGGAAATGCTTGTCATGTTCAAAACTAAGCCTTATATTTCTATCACCTTAAGATTATTTTTAAGAAAATATCTGGTTATACTAACATAACAGTACATATATATTCATATCAGAAATAGATCTTAGTTATTATAAGGTTAGTATATAGCAAGAGAAATATTATTTGCAGTACCTTATTCTTTTAATGTGTGTTTTATTTTACTTTCCAATTTTTCTATAAGATTTTATGCTCATTCAATAAATATGTGAAAACTTCTCTCTTTTTGCAATATTTGTCAAGTGATTTTATGCACGTTACACTGGTTGAAAATACAGAAAATTTTCCTTATTTGGGGGTAAATAAAAATGAAATTATTAGTTTTATAATACTTGAAAGTAATTTACCTGTGAATAAATATGAACCCATAGCATATGAAGGAGTATTGCATTAAAAAAAAATTGCCTTGAATTATTCAAGTATATTTAGTATCATTGGGTATTCTATTTCTTAATGAAGCATAATTAAGCACTTAATGACAAAATAAAATTATATTTATGTCCTTTGAATAATCAGTTAATTTACAGTTTGGTATTTGGGTTTTTTTACTTCTTATAATTTATTAGGCTACTTAGTTGATCAATTTTGTGAATTTTAAAATATCAGCTATTGCATTAGATTATCAATTACCTTTTATGGTTTTCCTAAGTTCTTGATATCTCTTGGGGAACTCACTCTTTTGCTTGTCTTTATGTTTATATTTCTTTTATTGTCTTTGCTTCTTGAATATAATGTTTTGTGTGGTAACCAAAACTGAACTTAGATGGAATTAACACAAAGATTCAAAAAATAAAGAGAAGAAAATAGTAATTTGAAGATGATATAAAGTTACTTAATAGAAAAATATATGAAGACTTACAGAGATGATTTTCCAAAGAGGAAAACCACATAGCTGAAATAATAAAGGCTTCCTATAAATTCCAGAGTTCATTACAGGTGCTGATACTATCAACAGGGGTGAGGATTATACCCAATCTGATCCACCAATTCAGATTTTTCTTACCCAATGCTGGAATTTGTGGATTAAACATTTTGTTGAGCAAATGTCAGCATTTGCTCAAAAGTGTTTATGTTTCTTTTTCTTTCCTAAATTATGCTTCCTCCCAATTCAATCATTCTAGAAGCTATGGTTATTGGGTTCCAAGCTAATTAGGAACAACTCTGTGAAATGTTCCCAATATGTATTTTAAGATGAGATGGATTAAACAGCAGTATTTCCTGTATAACATTGTCCAGCAGGCCCAAGTTGGTTGAATTCTGTAGTTTATTCCCCCAACTATGATTCATTTTAATTGGAACATAAACTAAGTAGGTCTACATATCTCAGGCAAAAATAATAGCAATTTGGGGGTTCCCTGGTGGTGTAGTGGCTAGACTTCTGCGCTCTCAACGCCACTGCCTGGGTTCAATTCCCAGCCAGGGAACCACCACCCTCCAAAAAATAATAACAATTAGTTACTATTACTATAGCAAATATTTAAATAATTTTTTGGAAAATACAGGCTATATGAATTAAGCAAACTAAGGTATTTTGCTTAAAATTACAACTTATTTGTTGGCAAGGAGCAGTAAGCAGAAAACTTGGACTTACATTGGTTAGTATGACTTTTCTATAGTATATGTTATATTATCTGTTCATTTTAAGCACCATCATAGCCTAATGGTTTCTCATAAACTTTACTGGTTCTAGTTAATGATAAATATTTATTTTATATAATATTCATAATTTTACTATTTGTCTTTTTCTTCAGGGTATCTTCTTTATACTTTTTAAAATACAAACACAAGCATTTTTAAAAGTATTCTTTCTTTATAATAGTAAAATAATGCCATACTGATTTGGAGATTTTTAACCCAATGTTGTAACATAGATGAAATATATTTTGTTGAGTGAAAGAAGCCAAACTCAAAAGACTACCTATTATGTGATTCCAGTCATATAACATTCTAAAAAGGCAAAACTGAAGAATGGAAATAGAGAAATATTTTCCAGTTGTGGGGGAAAAGATGGCTGACTATAAAAGGATATGCAAGAGAATTCTGAAGGTAATTAAAACAACTGTAAGGTACTGGAGTGGTAGATATTTGGCTTTATGCATTCATCAAAACCCATGAAATTGTACATCACAAAGGGTGAGCTTCAATGTATGCAAATAAAAAAAAAAATCTATCAGGTGCCTGGCATCCCAGAATGTAATGCAGCCTGTGACAAATCCAACTGAATAACAATTCATGACATAACCTTACTGCAGGGAGTGAAGATAAAAAGAAATTGATCTAATTAACACTGAAAAATGGTGTTAAGACTAGAAACTGTAAAGCTAAAGATAAATGGAACTGCATAAACACTGTACTGTATTTGGTAAATGTATTTCCTATTAATGCACAGTGTAAGAATTCTGAATCTGCTTTATATGCCTGTTAAGGTTAAATAAATAAGAAAATGGATGGTAGGTTGTGAGGCCAGGTTTTTCACTGTTTTAAAAGAAAATATAGAACAAAAAAGAAGAAAATACTAAAATGAATGATGTGTACAGGACTGGAGTGAGAGCCATTAGTAGAACTCAGATTTAGTTTAATATATATACAGATGGATAGATTAAAAAATAATAATAATAAATATGTGTGTGTATACTAGAATAAATGCACATACCAGGATGCCAAAAAATGTATATACACTTTAAGAGATATTATCTATGTATTATTTTTTGAAGTTGAATTGAATTATGGTAGCAATATGTAGTATGACATTTGCTCAAAAGATGGTGTTAATCAAATGAATGCTAGTGTCACCATGTGACAGGCAGGATGGTCAAAGAAAACGACAAAAGCATGGCTGTTGTTTGAGGAGTACAAGACAATTTTGAAGTGGTATTTAAAATTTGAGAACACTGTTCGAGTTTCACCCATGTTCTCCTCACTTAATGCTCCTGGACTTCTACCTATGGGGAACTTTAAAAGATGTGGTGTACCATAGAAAATCGGCTACATTTTCAGTACTACAGGAAGAAATTGAAACAGCATGTATAGCAGTACGAGTGGACACTTTGGTCAACATTGCCCAAGCAGTAGTTCGCTGTAATCAGAAATGTTTGGATGCTGGTGGTAATCATTTTGAGCCCCTCTTGTAATTGTACAAGTCAAAAATGGCTTGTATTCATCTTTTGTTATAGGGATACATTGAATATTACAATTTTAATACAACTTTTTTCTTTCTTAAAATGTGTACATTTTTTTGGCACCCTCTGTATACGGTAGAGAGTTTGCTAATAGATTCTAGAAGCAATAACAATTTGATAGCTAAGAGCAACCCAGCACCATTTTTTTTATTTCTAAATGCCATTATTCAATGAAAAAAACGAGGGCTTCTTATAAAAATGGTCAATTCCACAGCTGAGTCCGGCAATGTATCAGATGAACCTGAAACATCTTTTAATAGCAGTAAAGCAAGGAAGGGCCCAAAAAGTTAATAAGGGGGGCATGTCAAAAGAACACAGAAGCTAAATTCAAAGAGCCGCTGATTGTCAACGCTGAAACCATTTTAGTAATAAATGCATAGTGTATGTAGATTGGATTAAAAACCAGTGTATAAAACAAATATAAATGAGTCCATACTGATATAAATAAATGATTGAACAAATAGAGGAGAGACAAATCTCATTACAGAATTATAAATAATATAAGTAAATACTGCCCTCTCCAGGAGATGGAGCTAAATTCCATGCCTATTAATGTTAAAACGCTTAGAAAACTAGATTAAAAGGAAACTTCCTTAATCTGAATAAGAGTATATCCAAAAACTACAAAGATCATATTTAGTATATAATACAAAGCCTTCCCACTGTGAATAGAAATGAGACATATAGAAATTCTTGCCAGTGATGCAAGCAAAGAAAAAAAATTAAATGTATATACAATGAAAAAAAGGAAAAAGACATGCTATTTTAAACAAATGACATAATGGTGTACATGGAAACTCCAAAATTAACTTATAAAAAAAGTGATAATTTGGCACTTCAAGCCTGTGATTCAAAGTCCCTATGCCAAAACCAAATATTTCTATGCATTAATGACAAAAGTAGGATATGTAACTGGTACTGATATCATTAGTAATAGCATTAAAACATTTCCAATGCATAAAAATAAAATTTATAAAAGGTGTGCGATACTTATACACAAAACATTGACATTATGAGAGAAATTAAAGAAAATTAAATAAATATTGAAAACGTCAAAGTTATAAAGACGTAATTCCCGAATCTATTCAATGTAATAACAATAAAAATAAAATACAGGCTTTTGAAAGGTTTTGTGTAAAGGTGTAGGACGTGGGGGAGGGTGAATTGATAAGCTTATTTGAAACTTTATATGGAAATATACAGGATAAATAGCGAAGACAAACATTGACAAACAATAATGAGGAAGGCGTTTACTGGCTACCAAGGGCCATCTTAAAACTTCATGATATAAAACAGTATATTGGTGCAAGGACAGAACAATGGAACAGAATAGAGACTCTAGAATCCAATGCAAGCAGTCGTTTGATGTAGGATGACTGTATCAGTGCAGTGGAGAAAAGACAATATTTTCAGTAAATTATTCATCTCTTTCTCCATACATTATAATAAGCCTTTCAGTTTTTCTTAAATCATTTTGTTTTTCCACTTTCTCATCTAACATTTAGTTCTATGAGAAACTCTAACATCTACAAAATAGACATGAGAACCTTGACTCTCACATCTTCACAAAGGTTATAGTCTCCTCCTTTAGCAGTGTGCTTGCCTATTTATCAGATCCAAGCAACTATTGCAAAGACACTAAGAATGTCCTTAATGTTGATTGCAAACCTTTTAAAATTGAAGGTGAACTTCCAAATTATCATCACTAACCACAAACAAGTTAATTTCTGCTATGTTTAACTGTTTATTTACATTAATTTTTGCCTAGAAAATGGGTATTTAAAGCAACGAATTAGTTTCAGTACATTGTTAGAAATTTCTCTGAGGTTTGGAGTTTTGGAGATTTTATTAACTTGTTTTCTAAATATTCTGAGATGTCAATTTTACGTTCTTTTTTTATCCATTAGATAAAAGAGAAATTGTGCATATGAGAGAGTTTGAATATTTCTAGATTTTAAAGTATCTTGGTTCCTATACTAGATAGTGAATCAAGTTCTCAGTATTTGGTCAATAGTATTGCTCTTATTTGTTTATTTTCTGTAAATATTCAACTGCTTTAAACTATTTTATGGTCATTTTTAATGTGTTTTGCTTCAAAGCTAAAATTATACCTTCCCCTACTTCTACATCCTAATTAGTTCCCTGATACTTTTGAAAGGATGAGGTTTTTAAAATGTTACAGGATTTGAGTTTGTCTTGTAACTGTTTTTGTTGCTGTTGTTGCTGTTGTTGTTTTCCTATCTGAAAGAACTGAACAGTGATTTCTGTTCTTTCTGGATGTTAATCTTAATTACTGGTCTTCTGCTCTTTTTTTCTGGTTAACTGTTTTCTCAGAAGTTCTTCACTGAATAGACTGAAAAAATGATGGTGGTTGTAGTGTATCAAGTCCAAATTCACCATCCACTGTGTATAGGTAGGACTAGTTAACTTTCAGGTTGTAAGAAATTCTGGATCTCTTAGTGAGAAGACAAGGTATAGAAGTAGGGTAGTATGTACAGTCTTTGACGCTATTTACTGCCCATTTGTGAAATCACGTTTAGCATGCCTTAAAGTGGTCGCTAAGCAAATCCATGTTAGTTGTTACTGCTGTAAAGTGCTTTCATTTTCTGTGTATTCTTGGAAATTTTTAGTTTTCAGAGTCAGATGATATTTTAAAGGGAATAATGTCTTTATTTTACTTTATTCACATAAAGTAGAATGTTTCTGCTTTTTTCAATGAATTATGTTTATATTTTACTTTGAAGTATATCACATTCTACATGATTTTAAATACTGAAAAATTTTAGGTTAATCACACAGTTCTTGAAGGCCATTTTGAAATAAGGTTTTTTTGTATGTGTGCTAAGCATTCACTTCCCTGTGAATATTCACTTAGTATTTTTAATGCACACACTCAAATACAGACCTGCCTGCATGCCTTTCCTATTAAAATCTAAATTCATAAATTTTTTATGTCTTGCACCATCTTTTCAAAGTCGAAAGAAGAAAAAGAAAATATCTGTAGGACAGCCATCCCATCAGTCTAGTAATTCTATATTTTAAGCCTAGCTTGCTCTGGATGTCAGTTAATTTTACTTTATCCTTACAGATTAAAACTAATCCTGAACTGCCACAAGACTAGGGTCCTCAACTATTTACCATCACACCAGTGCCAACTCACTGTTGATTTTCCCTTAGAAATCCTAAACTGTAAGCTTAGGGCGAACCAATGCAATCCACTCTTGTTGAGGTACAAACTCAATGAACATGTCCCGAAATTACAACTTTATCATAAGGGCTTGGCATCCCCTGTTCATTTACAAAAAGAATCTGAGAAAGGTTCTCCAAAGAATAAACTTAGTAAGATTCTAAATTATGACTAAAGAATTGTCAAAACAGAGTAACTAAAATGAAAAGATGAATTTGGGTATGAGGCCAATAGATTATAAACTAAAGAGCTAGGAGTGAAAAATATTCACAAATGGAAAACAGGACTTGAAGATTGAGTAATGTATGAAGTGACAACAGAAGCACTCTATAGATTGCCTGCGACCTTACACATGTATATAAAGGAAGCACCAAAGGAAAGTGAAGCCCATATTTTCGTTTCTGCTGAATGCTGACACTGCAAAGCCAAATACAACTTCTTTGCAAAATATCACTCACTCTCGTCATGAATTCAGTGAAAAGTTGTACAGAAAGAAAACAAAGACTTACATTTTTTCATAACTGATCTGAAAAATAAAGCACCTTGGAGATTTCTACCTGATACCTCCCTATTAAAAATAAATGCTAATAAAGGAGACTATACCAGAATCTCAAATAAATAACTATATATTGATTTTTAAATGGCCTTAATTGCTTTCATTAAAACACTGATTTAGAAAAATCTGAAAACACCCACTTAAACTATTGATTACCAATCTATTGATACGACTTTCTAAAGGCTGCTCACTATCCTTATTTTTATTATCACCCAAACCACCATCATTTCTGCTAGGATTTTTGCAACATTCAATAATACATCTCAGGAGAGTCTGGGCATGCTACTCTCCAGGCTTATCTCAATAATGCAGTCAGTGTTGTAAATATCATGCATCACTCTCTTACTCAGAACACTTCAACTTAACATTTTCTTACTCTGAAGCTTAACTTTTATAATGTTACTTAGGAGGCTCTCAACCAACTGCCCTTAATGTATATTCTTTCAATATTGTTAATACCATTTATTTTACCTTCAGGTTTTCACCTTTGTCAAGTTTACTATTGTCTACCAAATGCCTAGAACAATTCTGATTCTTAAAATAATTTATGAATAGGAAAATCTAGTCCAACATCTTGTTTAAAGCAGAGAGGTATCATAACTAAGTAATTAAGATTAAGAATTTTACCTAAAAGATTAGGAAGATATAGGGAGGCATTTCATAGTCAGTTTTCTATGGTGTAAAACCCTGGTTTTACATTCTGTGGCAAAGGAAAAGTGTCTATATATGCCTTCAAAAAATAATAAATAATATGTTGTTTTAACTGAGACTTGAAGGATTAAGCTTCACAGCATATTTCAAGTCACAGAGATATGAAAAACATGTTGTATGAGAATCCAAAGTAGTTCAGAAATTGAAAGTTAATTAATGTAATCCATCACATCAACAGGCTAAAAAACAAAAATCACGTAATCATATAGAAAGATGCAGAAAAAGCATTTGACAAAATCCAACACCTATTCATGATATAAACTTTTAGCAAACTAGGAATATAGGGGAACTTTCTCAACTTGATAAAGATATCTACCAATAAAACTATAGCTAGAATTATACTTAATGATGAAAAACTCAAAGCTTTCTCACTAAGTTCAGGTACAAGGCAAGGATGTCTCCTATCACCACTCTATTTCAACATAATACTAGAATTCTTGGCTAATGCAATACAGAAATAAAATAAAATAAAATAAAACTTGTATAGCCTGGGAAGAAAGACAGAACTGTCATTGCTTTCAGGTGACTTGTCTATGTAGAAAAATCTGAAAAAATTGACAAAAACTCCTGGAACTAGTGAGTGATTATAAGGGGTTTTAGGACCCAAAGTCAATATACAAAAGTTTATATTTTCTTATACACCAACGAAGAGCATGCAAAATTTGAAAATTAAGAACACAATTACATTTATATTAGCACTACCACCCCCCAAATGGCATACTGAGGTATAAATTTAACAAAATCTGTACAATATCTATGAGGAAAACTATGTAACTCTAATCAATAAAATCAAAGAATTAGATCAGTGAAAAGATAATTCATGTTTATTGATAGAAGTACTCAACATTGTCAAGATGTCATTTCTTTCTAACTTGATCTTTAGATTCAGTGAACACTAATGCAAACTATGGATTTGGGGGTGATTATGATGTATCATTGTAGGTTCATCTTTGGTAAAAAAAAAAAAAAAGTACCATTTTAGTAATAATATTGAAAATGAGAGAGGCTATGCAGGTATGGGGACAGATGTTATGTGGGAAATCCTTGTATCTTCTTTTCAATTTTGTTGTAAACCTCAAACTGCTCTAAACATACATCTTAAAAATATTTTTTTTAGCATGAATGAAGTCAGAGTTATATAAAGACATACTCTGATGAGAAAGTTTGAGAAACTGGGGTGGCTAAACACTATGACATGGGAATAACTGCAGGGAATAATTTCAAGAAAGGTTGTAGTTGCATCATCAAAGATTGTGATTGCCAAATTAGAATGTGGATATGCTGCAGTTATTGGGGAATTATTGAACAGTAAAGTGATGTGAAGATATTTGGTATTCGAAGATAACTCACGTAAGGTGATAGAAGACTCACTAGACTGGGGGATGTTTCAAAGACACGAGAATGTCATGCATAAAGTGCATTCATTCATACATAAGTTTTGGTAAGGCAAAATTGTGTATTGATTAAAAGGTTTTGGACTTTGTCTAACAATGAGAGGTGCTGTAGCGTAAACCTTACAGTCTGATAGACCTGGGTTTAAATTCTGGCTGTAGAAAGTGCCAATTGTGAGACATTAGGCAAATTATTTAACCTCTTTTTCCTTTGTTTTTCACCTATGAAATCTGAGCAATAATAGTGATTTCATAAGGTTTTATATAAATTATAGGAAATAGTAGAGGTGTAGCTCCTAAAATGAAGTACCTGGCACAAAATAGATGCATAATAATTTATACTTGTTGTAAGTATTATACTTAAGGATGATGCTTTTAATGATTTATTTCTAAAAATGGTTTTAATTTCACATATAATTGACAAAATGGTATTGGCCTGCTTTGCTTAAAAAGAAACTTACAAATTTTTTCCCTATAAATATAAGTTCTGTATTGTATGTTTATATTCTTTCTGCTCTTCAAGCACTCTTTACCTCATTATATATGATGTGGCAACAGTGGGGAGGAAGGAAAGTTAAAGCCACTCTGCCAGAAATCTTGAGATTCAAGATGGAAATTGACCCTTCCTGGTGTGGCATGACATTCTATTTGTCACTATTTACCACGTCTAATGGTAGTAACCCACTTGATGCCCAATACCAAATGGGTTACGATAACATGTCACAATGGCCTAGGTAAAGAGATGATGAGATTGTACATCATGGCTGTGTCTGTGGGGTGGATTTGGACATTAACGGTGATGTAGCAATGATCTTGCTGGATAGGAAAAATAAAGTGGCAGAAATAAAGAAATTGATTTTCAGGCTTTTGGCCAATTAGATTGGATAAATTTTAATATTATTAAACTGAGAAGTCATCTATCCCTTTATTTTTTATTATTTTATTATTTTTGAGATGTCTCACTTTGTCTTACCATCCATTTGAACACATAATTCAGCAATTTTTTTTTCTCTAAAGGGTACATTTCTGTATAATCATTAAAGTGAAATGTAGGCTTTACTGAAGACGAAGGAGATACTAGATCACATACTCCTAATAAAAGAAACAAACAAAAATAAATAAACAAACAAAAAAAGCTCTCTTAAATCATTTACTTGGATGAATCCTAATTCATTTCATATCTGCCCATGATTCTGAACCCCCATAGAACTTCCAGTCTTATTGGAGGTTCTTCTTGTTTCCATGTTTCTTCTATGTAGTTCTAATCATACATACATTTGTGATGTGGAATGATTAAGTTCTGCTCATAGCTTTCATTTCCAAAGTCACATAAGGTGAATTTCATAAGGTATTCAGTATGAAATCTCCTTCTTTCTGTGGTACATTTGATATTGTTTATAAAAATATTACTACTGCAAAAATGAGTCACATCTCCAAAAGCTTAATAGTCAGAAGCTTTTTAAAATCTTTGTATAATATTAACTATGAAAGAGAAAATAGTTTAAAAAATAATAAGTGCTTGTATGTTTTGGTGACATCCAATTTTGATGTCTAGCATACTACTGAGAATAAAGTTTTTTATACTATGGACGAGAATGAATCAGCAACAAATTAATATAAGAGGAATAAGTAAGAAATTATCTAAACATATAGATAAGAATATAATAGACCTGAAATGAAGTGCCTTCATAGGGAGGAAAAATCTTGTAAGGCTTGTCATATCAAGAAGCATTTGGGTAACTTGAAAACCTTAGTCCACAAAGATATGTGTACCCCTATTCATCGCAGCACTATTTACAGTGGGTAAGTCATGGAAACAACCAAAACATCCTCTGATAGATGACTGGATAAAGAAGTTGTGGTACATTTACACAATGAGTTACTACTTAGCTATAAGAAAAGATGAAATAGGGCCATTTATGACAACATGGATAGATTCTGAGATAACCATGCTCAGTAAAATAAACCAGACAGAGAAAAACAAGAACTACATGATTCCACTCATATGTGGAACATAAAATTGAAAGCAACAAAGAAACAATACTCATGGACACAGTCAATAATTTAGTAGTTACCTAAGGGTAAGTGGAGAGGTGAGTGGAGAAGAAGGGACACACACACAAATACACGGTGATAGAAAGAGAACTGACTCTGGGTGATGAACACATAATACAACACATAGACGATGCACTGTAGAATTGTACACCTAGAACGTGTGTAATTTTTTGCTGATCAATGTCACCCCAATATATTTAACAATAAAATCTGAAGATTAAACCACTTCTTTAGGTGCCAAAAAAAAAAAAAAAAAGAAAGAAAGAAAAAGAAACATTTGGGATTGTCCACTTAGCCACTATACTTATAGCTCACCCACTAGATTCCCTCTAGATAGCCAGTCTTTCATCTCTCAGTATATCATGAGAAACCAGCATGCATGTTCTCTTAGTTACTTAACAATACATAAAAAATAGGAAATTCCTTTTAATTCTAAAATTCAGATAAAGTTAAATGTGTACTAATATTTTATTTTTGATATTTGTATCTTTTGTATTGGACTGAATTCCCCAGGATTATAACTTTAACTGACATTTACATTTTTCACTTTGAATTTTTAAAGGTTGTATTTATATGAATTGCTTGAGTCTATACCTAAGGCCTACCGAGTAACAATAATAATAAACACATATAGACCCAAGTGCTATTTTTAAAATTTTATATTCACTAGAAATAACTTTGTGAAACAGGTAATTACTTGGGAAATTCTAGTCTGATCCTTATTTTGGGAATGGGGAGAAGGAGTCAGAGGAGGTTACGTAACCTGATAGAAGTTCCACAGCTGGCAAATTTAAGCCTATGCAGTCAGGTTCCAGCACTGACGCTTTGAAAACCTCATTATGTTGTGTTCTTTTTATCTGCCTTTTACAACAGTGAAATTTCAAAGATTAAAAGTGGCTAATACTTACCCAAATATATAATTAACAAATGGATAGAATTTTTAAAATTCATGACTTTTGCCTCCAGGCTAGGGTTTTGTTTGTTTATTTTCTTTTTGGTAATTTTTAAAAAATAGTTTACACTACTGCCACATGAACTGTTTACTTTAAAGAGGAAAGGCTGATGGTCAAAACAAGTTACTTACTGCATGTAAATTAATTACCTTGTGCCTGATAACATGCTGGGTGAAGGAAAATACACCCCCTGCCTCCCAAAAGGTCCCTGAGCTATAGATCTTATAGTGGAGTCAAATCACAAAATATTCAATAATGCCCTCTTTAAGAGTGGGCTGGTGATTGAGATATAATGACTTGCTTCAAAGAATACATGATTTAAAAGGGAAAAATAGTAAATTTATGGAAGATAAACCCAGCAGACCCTACCTTAGCCAAGTAATCAAGGTTAACATCATTAAAAATAAGCCATGTTAATATCACATACTCCTGATATAAGGTAAGGAGGAGGGTACTTGATATTCCGTGGTATTCTTTCACAAAATCCACAGCACAGTTTAATCATGAACAAACATGGACAGGTGGAAAGAGAAGCCAAATTGAGAGACATAAAATATGGCCAATGCTCTTGAAAAGTATCAAAGTTATATATATAATAACTACTGAGAAAACACCATAGCTTAGAAGAGACAAAAGAGACACAATAATATTAAATGCAATTTTTTTATTCTGTAAATAACAAAGGCCATTAGCAGGACAATTACTTAGTGATAAAATCCAAATAACTATAAATTCAGTTGCCAGTGTTGTGCCAATTTAAATTTCTTAGTTTTAATAACTGTGTCATAGTTATGTGTTAACATAAGGGGAAGCTAGGTGAAGGGTATATTGGTAGTAAACGCTTCTTTAAATTTAAAATCACTTAAAAAATGACAAGTTTTCAATAACTACAATCTTGGCAAGTGTTATTTTAAGGAAAGCGCAGGGCGCTTTTGAGAAGACACACTAAAACGTGTGTAGAGCAGTGGATGGCAAATTACAGCCTTTTGCAATTTCTGCCCTGGACTATTTTGAGATGGCCTGAGAGCTCAGGATACTTTTAACATTTTAAAGGGTTGTAAATAAAACAACCAGAAAATAAGAATATGTGACAGATCTAATATGGTCTGCAAAACTAAAATATTTACTATTGGCCCTTGAAAAAAAAATGTTACTGCCTCCTGGTTGAGAGAATCCAGAAATAACACTTGGAAGGAGCAACTTCTACACTGAAAACTGAGAAGAGGAAAGGAGCCAACCTAAGGAAGCCAGATATGAGTAGGATGGATGGGTAACTGGCTTAAATGCAATGTTCCCAGTCAAAGAGAGGCACACAGACATGCACAAGGAATGTGGGGTTGTAGCCTGTTTAAGAACTAGGAGTGGAAATAATGGCCATCTGACCAGGGTGCTTCATGGGCATGGGAGGAGTTGACGCCTTTGAGTTAAACAAAGGCTGGACCCTCAAGCCCCAACAAGGCCCACAAATGTATTCAGACTTTATTTAAAGTGGTTGGATAGCTCTACACTGGCAAATAAGATAATCTGCTGTGTGGTTCTAAAACAGGCCACTGGCCTAAATGTGGAGAGAGAAACGGAGGTGGAACAAGACTGGGGACGGACGGACCATTTAGGCATTTGCAGTATTGCACTGAAAAAGAAATTCTGTTCTGAGATCATGACAATGAGCTAAAGGAAACTGAAAAAATCTGAGTTTGATTTGTGAAGTAGAACTTGTAGTATTAAATATAGACAGAGAGGGAGGGATACGACAAAAATGACGGCACGTGCATTAGGAATCGATGTGGGTGAACAGCTTTAGGAGAAAAGAATGTGACATGGTTCTGGACCAACCAGTACTGATAACAGTTTGTGTCCCAAGGTTTAGGTTTTCAGTTAATATGGACAATGAGGCTTCAATTGGAAAATTGCTAATTGTACCCAGACTGATCAAGTAATAAAACCTGCAACGTTTTGTACCTTTCAAGATGAACCAGTAAAATCTCTAATCCTCGCTTGAATGTGTTCTACAAATTTTCTGTCACAGAACCATCTTTCTGATATGAAATAACTTCCCACCCTTGCCCCAAGTTCACAAAATCCCTGAAGACAGTCACCTGAAAGTGGAAGTGCATCATGGTGGCAAATCTAATAAGCAGTGGATTCCTAATTGCTCTGTTGTTTAAAAACTCTGCTGCTCTCAAGAATTACTAAAATTGAGCTACCTGCTGGCCTTGCTCTATGCTAATCCCAAAATATGGTTACTTCATGCAAGGAGCGCTGGCAGCTGCTGCAGGCAGAGGCACACCACTTGGTTTACTGTTTTGTTTTTCCTTGCCTTGGAGTGCTCATCCTAGATGCATGCAATGGCCATTTCCCTAGGGAGCTATTCCATGGCTCTTGATCTATTAATCTGGGCAATTATTCACCTGTAAACTGAAACCATCAGTCAAGACATCATAGGAAAATGGAGGAAGGGAGTCAATTTATTTTAACTTCACTTTTTATTCAGTTACGTTGTATCTGTTTTGTGAAATACGTTGTACTCACAAAGGGTTAAGATATATATTGCATTCTAAGGGGTATTCAGAGGTATTATTCAAGCAAGAGTTTCCTATCACTCCAACTAAATTAGAATACTCTTAAACATGTGCAACTTTAAATTTTTCCTTCACTTTTGATTTCTTTCTTAAACTATTGAGTGAAAAACATGGTTTATTTAACCTAGCCAATAAACTGTCAAAATCCTCATTGTTTAGCGTTAAAGATCATAAATAAGTTGCTAGCACGCACCTGGTGACTTTAAGCTTGAGCATCAAACTGCAGTGACATACAGACCCAATAGGTAAGAAAAACAAACAAACAATAACAACAACAACTAAGAGACTAGTGAGAGCTATCCTTTCAATCTCAAATTTTAAAAGAAAAGCCAATGCTGAAATGTTTTGCACATGAAAATTTGCATATGAAGTGATGTTTTTAAAATGTATTTTACTACAGGATAAATAGAAACTGTGAGCAGTTAAATAATTCACCTTAGTAATTTAATTTATAAAGACAGCTCTGTGGTTGATTTATTTCCCCTGGATTTTCATGCCTCAAGGCAGATGTATATGTATGTGTGTGTATGTGTGTATGTGTGTGTGTGTGTGTGTGTGTGTGTGTAATACTATATCAGCACAAACTGAAACTCACATGTACTCGTATGTCATTATCATCTAATAGTAATGATGATGAGATGATGCTTTTGCAAAATGTCTGGAAAAGCTAAGTAGCCATTAAAAATGAATTCTCCAGGGATCTAAGAGGTGACTGAGATAAACAATGTTAAGCTTTATCATAGGAATTTTTTCTAAAATGTCTAAAGTCATGGGGCAGATTAGTGGCTTCTCTGCAGTGGAATCTCTTATTAAACAGAGGTCTTGCAAGTTCTCAGTATCACCATTCTGAAACAATTATTATTCACCACACAGTTGGACATGTAGCAAAAAGCATTGTAAGATATTGTTCTTGGTGGGTCAAGAGTATCTGTGACTCATAAATATGAGTGACATTTATTAAATATATACTATTTTCTAAAACTTCTGTCACAGAAGCATTTTTAGAGAATTTTATTAATCCAGACACTTTGGATAGTATTATTTTGCTTATGTAATAATTTTTGATATATTTAACCACTTGAAACCATAGGGGAAAATAAAACATAAAAAAGAATCACGTTTTTTTTAATATAGATGTAACTGGGCCATTTTGGAACTTTGATGATAGAGAAAAGGAATGCTCAGCATAGTTTGATAATTCTCATAGGCTTTTGGCAAGAAATTTTTACATATAAAGTATAGCTATGATCCAATGATCAGAAACTTTAGATCAAAATATGATTCAACATCAATTGGCACCTCAAAAATAAAGTTAGGGTCACATATGGAAAACCAAAAAGAGGAGAGGAGGACAAAATGGCGACCGGAGAGGAGGTCCCTACAAAACACAATTGAACGGCCACCCAGGAACCAAGAAAGAGGGCCCTAGGTGACAAAAAAAACGGCAGCTGAGACATCCACGCATTGCAAGTAAACACCTAAGGTTTGGAGAGAAAGGGGCGCGCGGGAGAGAGGGGAGAGGACCCGATCATGGCTGACTGCAGTGCATGGGAGGGGAGAAGCCAGGAGGCAACAAGAGGAGAAGCCCTAGCAAAGCGGCAGAACAGTGGGAGTCCTTTGGGAAACTAGGCTGGGGAGCTGGAATTTGGAGTGGCGAACTGGGGACAGACCTTGGGAGCTGGCCTCTGGAACTCTTGAGTCGTAGCAGGGCTGAGCGAGGACTTTGAACTGCAGAGACGACATCTTGGCTCTAGACTCCCTTGGGATCGACAGCGCATGCGCGCGCGGCTCCTGCACAGGACTGCAGTTCCTGGTTCCGCCCTGCTGCGGGGGCGAGCTGGCTGCTGCTCAGCAGCGCACCGCCCCTACACAGCTGCAGCTCCTGTTAAGGCCCGCTGCGGAGGCGGACCGGCTGCCGGTGCCGTGTGCGCAGCTCCTGCACGGGGTTGTGGCTCCCATTCTGGCCTGCTGCAGAGGTGGACTGGCTGCCATGCGAGCAGCGCACAGCCCCTACATGGATGGGGCTGCGTAGGCAGGCCAGTTGCTGGCGCAGCGTGCGCGGCTCCTGCTCAGGGCTGTGGCTCCCATTCCAGGCCCGCTGCGGAGGTGGGCCGGCTGCCTTCCTACCGCAGGGTCAGACCCACAGCTTCGGACTTGTGTGCATGCCTGCTCACATGACTCTGGGTCCTAAAAGCAGTGCGAGCCTTCAGCCTCTGCCCCAACATTTGGCCATTGAAGCAGGCCCAGGAAGAAAGGCGGATTTGATAGCATTCACTCCAGCCAGCAGGAGCAGCCTTGGCCCACATCACCCAGCTTCCCCAGCATAGGGCAGAAGGTGGAGCTGCCCCGGTGCGCCTTTGTTGGCATCTCTCCTTTCCTACAACCTTCCCAACCAACTAACTACAGAAAGTGGAGGGACCATGATAGATGCGCACCACCTCCAAACGTAGCAGGAAACCAGAAATAAGAAATAAACAACCCCTCTCTCTCCCAAAACTTGCCCCCCCCAGTACCACCTTGTGTCTGCCCTACAGCAAGACACCACAAAAGTACCAATCTGGGCTCCAGGGCACTACTGAACATAACGCCTTCATGTCAAAGAGGAAGAACCCAGCAGACAGGATGAATTCCTTAAAAACTAAAACTCCTCAGAAAGAACAGGAAATTTATCAAGACAGCTTCTTAGACCTAGAAGTTTCCGAATTGACAGAGAATTTAAAGTAGCCATTCTAAAGGCCGTGAGAGAAATGAAAACATATTGGCAGAGCACCATGGCTGACATAAACAACATAAAAAAGACATGAATGACATAAAAAAGAACTTCATGAACAAAAGGAACAATTTAATAAAGAAATTCAAAACATAAGGAAGATTGAGATGGAAATGAGAGAGATAAATAATACAGTAAAAGAAATGAGAAACGAAATAACTGCCATAGGAGACAGGGCCAACCAGATGGAAGAAAGAATCAGTGATATCGAAGATCAGAACGTGGAAACAGCTAAGAAAGAGGAAGAGAGGGAATATAGAATCAAAAGGATTGAAAGAACTCCACAAGAACTATCTGACTCCATGAGACAAAACAACATCAGGATAATAGAAATAGAAGAAGGGGTAGAGCACTCTACAGAGAACATACTCAAACAAATAGTAGATGAGAAATTTCCAAACCTATGGAAAGATCTGGAACCCCAAGTTCAAGAAGAAAACAGGTCCCCTAGATACCTGGACCCTAATAGATCTTCTCCAAGACATATGGTACTAAAGATGTCCAAAACTAAAGACAAAGAGACAATTCTCAAGGCAGCCAGGGAAAAAAGAACTATAACTTTTAGAGGAAAAACCATCAGGCTGGCATCAGATTTCTCAGCAGAAACTCTGCAAGCCAGGAGAGAGTACAATCCAATATTCAAAAATTTAAAAGAAAAAAACTTACAGCCAAGAATAAATTATCCAGCAAAATTATCTTTCAGATATGAAGGTGGAATAAAGACCTTCTCAGACACACAGAAGCTGAGGGAATTTGCCATCACAAGGCCAGCACTCCAAGAAATACTGAAGGAGCCTCTTCAACCTGAAACAAAACCTCAGGAAAAATGGAATAAAGTTGAGGCAACAAGAAAGAAAAAAAATAAAACAAAAACAAGCAAGGAAATAAGTAATGGCCACAGGAAATCCTCACATATCGATCATCACTCTAAATGTCAATGGACTGAACACACCAATAAAAAGACACAGAGTAGTGAACTGGATTAAAAAACAGAACCCATCCATATGCTGTCTCCAAGAAACACACCTCAGCTGTAAGGACAAACACAGACTCAGAGTGAAAGGATGGGAAACAATACTTCAAGCAAACGGTAACCAGAGAAAAGCAGGAGTTGCCATACTGATATCTAATGAAATAAACTTCAGGTTAAAAAAGATAGTAAGACACAAGGATGGACATTACATAATGATAAAAGGCACAATACAACAACAAGAAGACTTGACACTAATTAATATATATGCTCCCAACCAGGATGCACCAAAATATACAAAGAAACTACTAACAGATTTGAAAGGAGAAACTGATGAACACACAATCATTGTGGGAGACTTAAACACCCATAACAGCCATGGACAGATCATCCAAACAGACAATAAATAAGGAAACAACGGCTCTAAATGACACATTACAGCAATTGGATATAATTGACATTTACAGGACACTTCATCCAGCAAAAAGAGACTATTCCTTCTTTTCTAGTGCACATGGAACATTCTCAAGGATAGACCATATGCTGGGACACAAAAGTAGCCTCATCAAATTCAAGAAGATTGAAATCATACCAAGTGTATTCTCAGATCACAAGGCTTTGAAATTGGAGATCAACTGTAAAAGGAAAGCAGAAAGAAACACATATACATGGAGATTAAACAACAGCTTAATAAAAAAGGACTGGATAAAAGAACAAATAAAAGATGAGATTAAAAAATATATAGAAACTAATGACAATGAAAATACGACATATCAGAATTATTGGGACACAGCGAAGGCGGTAGTAAGAGGGAAATTTATATCACTAGAGGCCTATCTTAAGAAACAAGAAAAATCACAAGTAAACATCTTAACATCCCATCTTAAAGAACTAGAAAAAGAAGAACAGACAAAACCCAAAGCCAGCAGAAGGAAAGAAATAATAAAAATTAAAACAGAGCTAAACCAATTAGAGAACAGAAGGACAATAGAAAAAATTAATATTACGAAGAGCTGGTTCTTTGAGAAAGTCAACAAAATTGACAAACCCCTGTCTAGACTAATCAAAGGACAAAGGAAAGGACACAAATATCCAAAATTAGAAACGAAATGGCAGAAATTACCACTGATACCACAGAAATATAAAGGATTATAAGAAAATATTATGAAGAACTTTATGCCACTAAATTTAACAACCTAGAAGAAATGGACTTCATGAACCTGACCTCAAAGGCAAGGAAAGTAAAAGCATGGGATTATATCAAACTAAAAAGCTTCTACACAGCAGAAGAAACCATCAACAAGGCAAAGAGACAGCCAACTGAATGGGAGGAAATATTTGCAAGTAGAGCATCAGATAAGGGTCTAATATCTAAAATATATAAAGAACTATTAAGACTTAACAACAAAAAACAAACAACCCAAATAAAAAGTGGGCAGAAGAACTAAACAGACACTTCTCCCACGAAGAAATACAAATGGCCAGCAGGCATATGAACAAATTCTCATCCTTATTCACTATCAGGGAAATACAAATCAAAACCACAATGAGATACCACCTCACACCTGTGAGAATGGCTGTTATCAACAAGACAAGGAATAACAAGTGCTGGAGAGGATGTGGAGAAAAAAGAACTCTGGCACACTGCTGGTGGGAGTGCAAACTGGTACAACCACTGTGGAAGGCAGTGTGGAGGTTCCTCAGAAAATTGGGAATGGAGCTACCATTTGACCCAGCAATCCCCCTTCTGGGGATCTACCCAAAAGACTTGAAAACCTTTGTCTGCAAAGACTTATGTACCCCAATATTCATTGCAGCGCTGTTCACAGTGGCCAAAACATGGAACCAACCAAAGGTCGCTGCGACAGATGACTGGATACAGAAGCTGTGGTACATATACACAATGGAATATTACTCAGCTGTAAGAAAAGATGAAATATTGCCATTTGCAACAACATGGATGGACCTGGAGATCATCATGCTTAGTGAAATAAGCCAGACAGAAAAAACAAAGAACTGTATGACTTCACTCATATGCGGAATACAAAACTGAAAGCAACAAAGAGAAAAGAAATGAACAAACAAACAAACAAACAAACAATCCATGGCCACAATCAATAGTTTAATGTTTATTTGGGAACGAGTGGGTTAGGGAGGGGAGAAAGGGGAGGGGGTGGGAGAGGAGGGGGGGAAGCTAAATATAAGATGATGGAAAGAGAAGTCACATTAGGTGGTGAACTTATTATACAACAAGTTGACAATGCACTGTAGAATTGTATGCCTGAAACCTATGTAATCCTTGCTAACAGATGTCATCCCAATAAGTCTAACAATAAAAATGAATTAAAAAAAAAAAAGAAAACCAAAAAGAGCAAATTAAATGAGAACTATCTAAAAATGCATAGTAAACAAACTCAAAGACCTTTTGCAAGATTTTAGATACCTTTCCTTCCTTCCTTCCTGTTTTAATTATAAGAGGGTAGGAGAGATGCATATAACCAAAGAAGAATACCAGAGTGACAAAAATATAAAAGAAGTGTGTCAGGAAAATCTGAGCTCACAATGAGCTGTGGCTTGAGAGAGTGTTGAATATAAGAAAAGTGGTCTTCGGGCAGTGTTTGCAGAAGTGGGTAAATGGGACAGGGAGGGGAACCTGTTTGAGGCAGATGCTATTATTATAATAGATGTCAAAGAGAAAGAATCTTACTCTACTCTAATTTTTCTTCTCTTTCTATCATCAAGTAGAAAGCTCTTCAAACTTACAGGGGAATAAATACAGAATAGAGAGAATTAAATGCTTATATCAGGTACTGCAAGGTTAATGCATGTAGGCACCAGAAAGATGACATAAATTAGAGAGGCATGCAGGGTATAAAAAATGGGGGAGTGTGGAACTGTAAAGAACTAAAGAGCACATCTATATCTAAAGAGATTTATGCTTCATTATAAAAAACAAAAATTCATTGTGTGGGGAAAATGCTGCCCAGCACCTGCTTCCTTTTCTTCTGTCTGAAGAAATCAGAAATCACAGTGAATAAAATTCTCTGAAATAAGATCTCCAAAATATTAACACCTATGAGTACTAAATGCATTACAGCAAACATTTGGATTTTTTATTTGTTTGTTTGGTTGATTGGATTTCACTTTATGTTAGTTACTGTTGTGACTGTTTAAATTCATCTTCACTACTCAAGCAAGTAAGAAAAAAGAGGGAGCTAGAAACCAGAGGTAAATTGAAGTAGATTTGAGGTTGCTCTAGAGCCCATGCAGACACTGGTACCTGAGAGTCTTTTAATGGTTGTTCAGACAGCAGAATTGGCACAAAAACCTAACACTCAGTCTGACTTATTTCACTTAGTGCAACACCCTTTAGGTTCATCAACATTGTTGTAATAATAAGATTTCATTTTTTATGGCCGAGTAATACTCCCTTGTATAAATGTACCCCAATTTTTTATTCAATTGATTGTTGATGGGCATTTTGGTTGTTTTCATGTCTTGGCTATTGTGAATAGTACTGCAGTAAACACAGTGGTGCATATATCTTTTTAAATTAGTATTTTGTATTCCTTTGGATAAATACCCAGGAGTGGTCATAAGGTAGTTCTATTTTTAATTTTTTGAGGGAACTCCATACTGTTTTCCACTGTGGCTGCACCAATTTTCAGTCCCATGCTCATTGTTTTTTAAATAAATAGCCTAACATCATTTAAACACCTATTTAATAAAAAGAAAACAGTTCAAAGAATAGAGACATTTTAGAGTTGACTTAGTATTTACTGCAAGTTGTATATCTATCTCCAATTACTTGGGAAACATAAAGTAGCAAAAAAATCCCTAAAGGAATTTGTAGGTAATTAGAAAAGATTACATAATAATAGAGTATATTGGAGCACACTATATAATTCCTAAATAGATAAAGTTACATTGAATTACATGTGTAAATATATTTGTTGACCTAGATTTTCTTAATTAAAAAAAGGCTGTGCTGTCTGCTGCTTCTGAATCAAATAAATTTGTAAACCTCTTGAGTAAAAGTTTTCTTTTTTATTTTCAACAATGTTTGATTCATATTTACTAAAATTACAATAAAGTTCTAATTTTGAGACATACAACTGAAAGAGCACTGATACTGTTGAGAAATTTAAATTATTTTAATAATCAATATGCATATGGAGTCTATCTTTGAATTTTCTTTAAAAGTTTCAAGAATATTTACTTTTTAAATGATCATATCTAAAATTTGATTAGAAATTCTGGGCCTTGATCCTTATTCTTTGATATTATTAATTTAATTGAATGAGACTACTAGACTACTTACTGATTAGCAGGAAAGAAGTATAGACTCAAAGCTTGAATCAGGGTACAAATGTACTTAATTAGCATGAAGCCAATGATTACTAGTATTTATTAAGTGCTTACATATAGCAAGAATTCTTCCGAATCTTTCATAAATTTATTTAAATCCTTGTTATCTACCTTTGAAGTAACCTCTATTTCTATTCCTATTTAATGAATTTAATTTAATCTCTTTTTAACAGGACCTCAGAAAAATGAATATTTTTTGTCTAAAGACACAATCATAGATGAAACCAGGTTTCAAACACTGACGATATAATTATGATGACATCTCTTGAGTAAACTAGATATCACCCCTCAATTTGCCACAAAGAAATGTTTAGTAACATTTACTAGGGTGACCTGTGACTATAGACCCTACAAGAAAGTGAAGATTGGAATAAACAGATAATTTAATATTTTGGAAATAAATGTGCAATCCAATTATCACTTTCTATGTTTCTTTCTCTTGATTTCAAGGATAAAATCTTACTATTTAATATGAATGCCTTTTCAGGAACTTATACCAATTCTTCAGTGCACTTGGGATTTCTTTTCCATCTCCTTTGTAAGAAAGAGATTCATTAAAAGTCTTCAACTAAAATAGCAGTAAAGTATAGTTATTTGAATATATCTACTTTGCCCATGCATATAGTATTAATGTATACTAAATTATTAAAAAGCATACTTTATCTTTCCATTTGTATGAACATTTAATGAGATTCTTTGTAAAGAAAATGAAATTATTAAACCAGAAAAATGAATTTTAACAGTGACAGTGCATTTTTAGATGTGTGAAATAATCTTTATTAATTAATTACATTATTTATTTATTTATTTGAAAAGTATTTGAGATCTTTTCATGTACTAAAGAATTTCATACTTATAATGCCTAGTAGTGGAGTCTATACAGCATCAAACACATATTTTTGTTTTTATTTTTTGTTTTTTTTATTATTTAAAAAAAAATTTCAGTTGCAGCCAATATTCAATATTATTCTATATCAGTTTCAGGTGTATAGCATAGTTGTTAGACATTTATATAATTTATAAAGTGATCCCCCCCAATAAGTATAGTACTCACTTGGTACTATACAGGGTTATTATAATATTATTGACTGTATTCCTTATACTGTACTTTACATCCCCATGACTATTTTGTAACTGCCAATTTGTACTTCTTAATCCCTTCACCATTTTTACCCAGCCCCTCAACTCCACTCCAATCTGGCAAATATCAGTTTGTTTTCTATGAGTCTGTTTTTGTTTTTGTTTTTGTTTTCCTGTTGTTTATTTTGTTCTTTAGATAACACATAAATGAAATCATGCAGTATCTGTCTCTTTCTGTCTTATTTCACTTAGCATAATAAACTTTAGGCCCATCCATGTTGTTGCAACTAATAATACTTCATTTTTTTATGCACTATAATATTCCATTGTGTATGAGGGCTGTACGGAAAGTATTCAGCCCCGTAAACATTCTAGTTATATTGGCAATGACTGGATTTCTTAAAGACAGCCCTGGTATATGTACCATATCTTTTTTATTCAATAATCTATTGAAGGGCATTTTGGTTGCTGCCATATCTTGGCTATTGTAAATAGTGTTGCAGGAAACATAAAGGTGCATATATCTTTTTAAATTAGTGTTTTGAGTTTCTTCAGATGAATACTCAGAAGTGGAATTGTGGGGTCATAAGGTAGTTCTATATTTAATTTAAAAAGGAACCTCCAAAATGTTTTTAACAGTAGCTGCACCAATTTGCAATTCCACCAAGAGAGCATGAAGGGACCCTTTCCTCCACAACCTCACCAATACTTACTGTTTTTTTATTTATTGTTATTCATTCTAACAGGTGTGAAGTGGTATCTTGTTTCAATTTGTATTTCTCTGATGATTAGTGACATTAAACATCCTTTCAAATGTCTACTGGCCATCTCTGTCTTTTTTGGAGAAATGACTATATAGGTCCTCTGCCCATTTTTGAACTGGACTGTTTGTTTTTTACTGTTGAGCTGTGTAACTTCTTTATAAATTTTAGATACTAAGCTGTTATCGGATATATCATTGGTGAATACTTTCTCCCATTTAGTGGGATGTCTTTTCACTTTGTTGATAATTACTTTTGCTGTGCAAAAAACTTTTTATTATAATGTAGTCTTACTTGGTTATGTTTTCTTTTGTTTCCCGTGCCTGAGAAGATATATTAGAAAAAAATGTTACTAAAAGCAAGGTTGGAGAGTTTACTGCCTATGTTTTCTTCTAAGAGTTCAACTACAAATTATTTTATTTAATACATATAAGGTATTTAGTTTATTTATTTATCATTGAGTGAGTTTTGGCAGTTTGCTTCTTTGTAGGTGTATTTTCAATTAAAGTATACTGTCAAGTTTATTATTATAAAATTATTCATAACATTTCCTCATTATCTTCTCTCATTTCTTATGTTAGATGAATTTTACAAGATTCTTATTAATCTTCTAAAAGAACCAACTTCTGGCTGATTTGATTTTCTTTATTTTTTTATTTTATTAATTTATAATCTTGTCTTCATTTTAAATTTATTCTGCTCATTTTGTGTTTAATTTTCTCTTTTTATATAAATTTTAAATATGAAAATTTAAGAGACTGATGTGAGACTTTTTCTTTTTTTTAATTTTTTTTTTTTTTTTTTAGAGACAGAAAGAGAAGAAGTGAGATAGAGAGAGGAAGTGAGAGACAGAGAGAGAGGAAGTGAGATGGAGAGAGAG
The DNA here is from genome assembly GCA_004026885.1 of Lyroderma lyra. NCBI lineage: Eukaryota > Metazoa > Chordata > Mammalia > Chiroptera > Megadermatidae > Lyroderma > Lyroderma lyra. Next base: position 5,632 of record PVJL010005744.1, on the reverse strand, counting down.
AGAGAGAGAGAGAAAGTGAGACAGAGAGAGAGAGAGAGAGAGAGGAAGTGAGATGGAGAGAGAGAGAGGAAGTAAGATGGAGAGAGAGAGAGGAAGTGAGAGATGGAGAGAGAGAGAGGAAGTCGAGACTTTTTCTTATATGTGTCCTAACACAGTTTTTATGGCTACAAGTTTCTCACAAAGCCCTGTTATTCTTCACTCTAATAAAACAAATTTTAATATATTTTTGGTGGTGGTTGAATTTCTTTTTTGATTTATTTTTTTCTTCATTTGTTATTTAGAAGTATGTCATTTAGTTTGCATATACTTTGGGATTTTCCAGAGATCTTCCTGTTATTACTTTCTAATTTAATTCCACTGTGATCAGAAAAGATTCTGGGTATTCATATAATCCTTTTGAATTTATTGAAGGTTGTTTTACAGCTTACAGTGTTGTTCACATCTTCTAAATCTTTCTTATTTCCTGTCTACTTGTATCAATTATTGACAATGTGATATACAATATTCAAATAAATTGAGATTTGTATGATTTTTCATTTAATTTTTTCAATTAAATTTTGCTTTATGTATTTATAAACGTTATTGTTAGGTACAAGAACATGTAAGACTTACCTTTTTTATGACTTAAGTCTGTTATCAATAAAAAAATTTTTTTTATCCCTGGTGATATTTTTAGCTATGAAAGATTACATTTTACATATTAAATAAATATCCCAGTTTTAAAATTAGTATTAATATGATTTATCTTTGCCAATCCTTTTACTTTTTTTTTATGTAATTACTACACCTCTACATTTAAAGTAGTTACCTCTTTTGTATATGTCTGACATTTAACTTGATTTTAAATTATTTTTATTTAAGTGGGTTTTGCTGTACTTGAGTTTATATATACTATATTGCTATTTATTTCTATTAGTTTCATATGTTCATTTTTCTCCCATTTCTTTTTTCTGCCATGTATTATATTAGTTGTATTTATTTGAATAATTCTATTTTACTTCTTTATTTCATTTATTAGCTATAATTCTTTTTCTTTTCTTTAATAGTTGCTTTAGAGTTTATGGTATATATTTATAACTTATGCAACCTTCAAGTAACGATATATTACTTCACATAAAACATAACCACGTTACATCAGTATGACTTCAGTTTTTCTTTCTGGCACTTGTTATGTTATTGTCACACACTTTGATAAACTTTATATTGTATCTTTACTGCTTTTGTTTTGAAATATCTTTAAAAAGATTACAAAATCAAAATACAAATACTGCTTTTTTTATTAACCCACCTATTTAGCTTTTGTTTATTTTTTGTTTGTTTTGAGGTGGAGGTTATGTGTGTGTGCTCACGATTTCTTTGGTTAGATGCAAATTTTCATCTGATATTATTTTTATTCTGTTTGAAGGAATTGCTTTCACATTTTCATACTATAGTTATGATAGTGACGAATCTTCCACTTTTTATCATATCTAGAAAAGTCTTTATCTTGATTTTGAAAGATAGTTTCACTATAAAAGATATTTTTCTGAGTTGACTTCTTTCTTTTAATAATTCAAAGCTACTGCTTTACTGTCTCCTGACTCATGTTTTTTTCAATAGTATTTTTCTGTCATTCTTCCATTTGTTATGATTTGTGTAAAACATGTTTTTTAGTCTGATTCTAAAATGTTTGTTTCTGTTTTAAGGAATTCAGTATAATGTGCCTTTTCTGTAATTTTCTTCCCCAAGAATATGCTTAAGATCTTTTGAAATTTTGGGATCTGTTGCTTAATTGTTTTAATATAATTTGGGAAATCTTTTATGCTATTGCTTTAAACATTTATCTCACCCACCTTCCTCTTCTCCCCTTTAGTAACTTCTTAACATATATTAGGCATCTTGAGACTGTTCAACAGTTCACAGATGCTTCTTTTACTTTTTTAATGTCTTTTTTCTCAATGTGTTTTGTTTTGGTTAGTTCTACTGTGTTTTCATCATGTTCATGAACTTCTTTTTCTGCAATATACACTTTGAAATTCATATAATCAAGTGTATTTTTTGTTATTCATTGTGCTTCTTATATTTAGAAGTTTAATCTGAGCCATTTTTAAAATTTTCTTTTATGTCCTACTTAATATTCTTGCTGTTTTTCCTCTACCCTCTTGAAAATATGGAATAAAATTGAAACTGTTTTAATGTCCTTATACACTAAGTATAAAATCTGTGTCATTTCTATGTCATCTTGTAATGATGTCTTTTTCTCTTTATCAGGGATCCCATTGCCCTGCCTCTTTTTCTGCCTGATAATATTTGACTACATGTCAGATATTGTGAATTTGCCTTCTTGGGTCTTAGATATTTTCACATTCCTATAAAATTATTATGCTTTGTTCTGAGATGCAGCTAAATTACTTGGAAACTACATTTTTTAAGATTTAATTTTTAAGCTTTATTAGGCAGGATAAAAGTTACCTTAATCTAATACTACCTATGTCCTATTACTTTGGCAGTTCCCTTCTAACTATTTTCCTTAACTCAATGCCTAGTGAATTCGAACAATTTTGTTTTGTTTTGTTTTGTTTTTAAGCTGGTGGGTTAGTCTTCTCCAGATCTTGAGTTTTCTAACATGCATGTGCTGATCAATGCTCAGTTTCAACATCAAGGATGACTTTCTGCAGTCAGCAAAGTCCCCACTCTCTCTCTCTCTTTTTTTCCCTCACTTTTTATTTTTATTTTTCAATTACATTAGACACACAATATTATATTGGTTTCAGGCATACAGCATGGTGATGAGACATTTATATAATTTACAAAATCCTTATTTTGATACATCTTGTTCCCATCTGACACCAGATTTAGTTATTACAGTGTTACTGACTATATATGCCCTATGCTGCACTTTACATCCCTGTGACTATTTGGGGGCTATAAATTTGTAATTCTTGGTTTCTTTTTCTTTTTAACCCCTGCCCCTCACTGTCTTTTTACTGCTCCCTCTTCTTCAATACTTTGTCCTGTGAGCTCTGACTACTTTGATCTATTGGGACACCCATATCTGTCTTCTCAACTTAGGGAGACTATTTTCTCCTTTCTGCACTGCCATCTAGAAACTTTCTTTAGCCAGTAAGCTAGAGCAATCAAATGGCTCACATCGTTTGTTTACTCTTTTTCATTATTTACTGTCATTTATTGCTTGATGTTCATTGTCAAAAGTTTATTCTTTCATTTCGTTGCTACTTTTTATACCTGTGAGGGACAAGAGAGAAATTAAGTCCTGTTACTCCATCTTGGTTATAAGAGGACATTTGTAAATATAGTTATAATTTTTTGTAGAAAGTATGATTCCACAGTTATGTAAAATAAGATGAATATCTTTTATACTTTCTTAGGCAGTAAGAAGGGTAATTTATTTTTATTTTTTAATGTGGAAAGAATAATTTTAGAGTCAAAGCATATGATAGGTTGCCTCAGTTCTACTTTTCCTTTTGCCTTTGGGGACAAGAACTGATGGTTTTTCTCTTTACTTATGTAGGCAATATATACATAGCCCAAAATATCCAGATCCTTTAAGCCTATTAGGCCTATAAATTAGCATACCTTTAACCTGTATTTACCTCTCTGACTCTGATTTCCTTGTTTATTTTAACACTTGAAAATTCCTTGTCTTTGTTTAAAGTTTTATTAAAAAATAAATTTTTCTTATTTTAATTAGTATTAAATGAGCTTATAGTGGTGGGGAAATGGGAATACAAGTTAGTTCTGAGTGTTATAGTTAAAAACTTTTTCATTTTATTTTATTTCATTGTGCTATTTTTCACATGTCAGCTGTTTACATAGCATTTTATTTGACGATTATGTATGCAGATTGAGGACACTTTCTGAAAATCTTGAACCCTAGGCTACATAAAAAATATAAGACAGCTCACTATTTAGATATTTGTCAATATGCCTGAGGATTTCTCACGTCTAGATTGAAGGAGCACACAGAAAGAAATGAAAGTTTCACGCAGTTACTTTTGGAAACATGGTTGTGTTGAAGAACGTGAAGTAGAAGAAAGGAAGTAGACAACAACCAGGCACAGTGATATCCACAAGGGAGAGGAATGGGAATAAGAAGGGTTATAAATGCGTGACTCCAGCACAAACAAAGTTTAGTAGGCTAGCCATGCTGTGTACAAGCAGCAGATGAAGCTTGGCATGCTTTGCTCTATTTTATGCAGATGGGGGCTAAAAGGCAGAGAACCAATGACTATGAAATCAGATTATTCAGATTCCAACTCCTTAAGCATCTGAAGCTAGCTTAATTAGTACATTTTAAAGCTATAATAATGCTTTTATTCCAAATGGGTAACAAAGCTTAATGATCTTAGATGCCTCTTTTTAGCAAGTGGGGTTTCAAATACTTCAAAATGTCTATGAATCTAAGTTGATTCTTTTAAAAAGTCAGAGTAATTGTAAAATAATTGGGCAAAGATAAATTTTTTGGAAAGCATTATTTGATGAAAGAATTTTTAAAAAGCAAAAAATGATAGAAACAAAATTAATTGGATCTTAAGAAGAGCAAATAAATTCTACAGTTGTGTCACATTCCATATCTAGGTAGACACTGGCTTGATAATTAATTTACTTAAAAGACATTTATTTGCACTCCTTCACAAAAAGACTTGGAATTCTTATATATTTAATGTTTCATGTGCCCAAATACACATGCACTCAAATATAAATACATATCACATGTAAATAATTAAATGTGCTTGTGATCATAGAATATACATATTTGTTTATACTTTTATAAATCTAATGATTAACATAGTCATTTCCTCAACATGTGTCATTGCCAAGGTTTCCAGACAGGGCAGGTTTCGGCGGTGGTACACCCAATTGTAAAAACACACGCGGAGCCAACATGGGGGACCATAAGCACACCAGCAAGCAAGCTACTTTATTGCGCACCTGGGACTATATATACGTATTCAAACAAAAGTGGCATCATGCAGCATCTGCCCAGTAGCAATTGTTTAGGTTTTCATGGTTACATAAGGCGGTACATGCGCAGTAACTGTCAGCCCCAGGAATTCCTCAACCCCAGACAGGGACTGATTATACCAAGGTCAAGCCTGGGCGTCGGGCCTGGCTTTAACCCTTTACAGTGGGCTTAGCTTTAACCCTCTGGGGACTGACACTCCACCCCTACAGGGCCGCCGCACGGGACTTTGTCCATAATGCATGTCCTTGAGCCCACAACCCACAGCAGCAATATAGGGAACAGCAAAAGACTACCAGACTGCTAGCAATAATTGCTAGGATCATTAGGATCCACCACCAGGTGGATCCTAAGGAATTCCACCAAGAGGTTAATGGGTCTGTTGTGGAGGAGGCAATGGCTTGTACCTCTGTGTTCATCTCAGCCAGGGCTGCCTGAATGTGCTCAGTGTGATCTGGGATATATACACAACATTCCACATGTAAAATAGCACATGTGCCACCTTGGGAGGCTGTCAATAGATCTAAGGCCATCCGATTTTGCAGTACAACTTTACGCATTTGGGCTGTTTCATCCAATAACAGGCTTAAGGCCTGTTTAGTAGCATTCAGGGCTTGAGCTGTGTGCACTGCTAAAGCTTCCACTTGTAATTCTACATCTATGACAGCA